>PVMI01085167.1:0-12013 GCA_008528875.1 Aulacorthum solani
ATACGAAAAACGATTCTGAACGGGACGATCTGTCAGCTTAGATCAATTATACTTCATAATATTATACAATTATTGCTATAAAGTAACTTATTTTACTATTATACCTAGGTATACGTATAGGTAGTATAACGGTGGGCTTATTACATTTTCAAAATTGATTAATATTTAATTATTATAATGGTGTATACCTAGTATTTACATACATTATTTTTATCACAATAATACAACATTATTGTTTTTCAATTTTGAGTTAATATCTACCACGTTACCGTAGAACAGTGCAAATAGCTTTTTATGGTATAAATAGATAGGTAATAGATACCTAGCTTAAATTAATCTAATTATTTTGAAAATGTCATTGCGTATAGTAAAATGTATACTACGTATACCTACCGTAACAGTTTAAGTGCTCGAAAATAATGTTTTTTAATTACAACGAAATAACTAACGTCGTTATACTTCGCTTACATATATAATTTCTAAGTCATATAGGTAGTAAAATTCTACAAAAACTCTTTGAAAACTTTTTTAAGATGCATACTTTTTAAATGTAATAGCCGCAGACTGAGTGCTGTACAGGCAGACCTATGCTTTAGCTTTAGGTTGTTCAGTTATCGCTAATTATCCGTAATACATATTGTTCTTCAGAATATTATGGTACACTGGTGGTTAATGCGGTAGACGCCACTAGACAATAGAAAATATTTCGATAATATCTTACATTTTATTAAAACAAAAAATAAAATATTGAAATACGTTATAAATAGGTACTTAATTAAGTTTGTTTTTCAAATCACAAAAAAAATAATTATTTTCCTAAGATTATGTAGCAACTAGCATCGCATGCCCTTCTATATCAGTCAGAGCCTGCATATTGTGTTTCAATTAAATATTATTAACTTTACTTATAAGTAAAAAGAAAAAAAATATCAAACATATTGTAACCAAAGAAACTATTATCAGCGATCACCGCCATCACCTATTCAGCTCGCAGCATTGGTTGCGTATGGTACTATATCATATTCTTTTTAATTCATAAAAGTATAAAACACACACATAACCACATAGGTACAAGTAGGTACTTACCAACTTGCATGCACGTCCCCCGAGTATGCGTCTAAATATAAATACAATCAATATAGATAACTTCGAATTACCGTGTAGTGTGTACCCATATTCTAATTATTAATTTATAATACTTAGGTATAATTATCAATTTGACAATAATTTCTAAGTATACTAATCTTGTGTATACACAACATAATATAATGATTAAGAGAACATTACACGGACATTTGTCGTCTCAGTATTTGAAAGCGATCAAGTTTAGCTATATTAGTTTAAAAATTAGAGTGAATTGACTTCTTATAAAATTGAAAGGTAAGATTAACTAGGGCATCTCATAGGCTTTTTATCATATTTTAAAGCGAATTATGAGTATTAAAAATACATAAATATTTATACTTATATTTACAGTATAAATTATCACACAAATAATAATAATTTCACTTATGCATAATACACATAATATAATGTTATGGCGAAATGACCTGACCGCAGCAACTGTGGTCCGCATCCGCGTTGGTAATGCAACAACGTCTTGATCAGCGAATGACTTCCAACGGCATACAACCCAACGTAAAGTATGACGGGGATTAGAGATTCTGCAACCCACGTTTTGTCTGTGTATGCGAATTGAGCACGCGGCGCGTAGACCGCACGCGCTCGCAAAATACGACGCGCGACGTCAGACTGTCTCGTAGTTACGACAATATACGCTTATAAGCTAGCAGCCAGCGAATCCGTCGTCGGGTAAGAACCCACGTGTACCACGTCGCGGATAGGCGACACAAAGCAGCTCTAGTACAAAGGGTGCATCACCACGAACACATTGCGAGCGAACGCGACGCTGCGTCAAGCTCAACAGCCAGGAAAAGACAAAAACTTGAACTCCAGCCAACAGTGGGTGAGCAGCGGCCAACAACCCGTCGCTGGACGTCAGAGGGGGTACCGACGCCACCTTTGGAACAGTCTGTGACTCCGGGAGGAAATATGCCGAAGCTGTGCGGTGGCACGAAAACGAGTCCATGTTCGAACAGCCACAGCTGCCGCATACTTAGTTTAATAAAAAAAAAATAGATTATTTGTAATCCGTGTTAGGTGGGTTAATATATATACCTAGTACATTTATAAAATTAAATAGGTAATGAAGGAACACTTTTAATTTTAATTATGTATTATATTAAGTAATTGATATTTTTAGTATCTACACTACCTAAGGATAGATAGTTTCTGGCTTCATGACCAATGACTTTTGACATATTACTATACATACGGTTTTTATTATAAAATGTATGTGGTGGTGGACAACTTCTAGCATTTATATTGCCACATTAACCTCATGAAATAAAATAGTCAATGCCACCATTAATAAAAACCCATAGGGCGGTCAGTCATTCATCTTTCATCCTGATGATCGATACGGGTATTGTAGATACTAAGTTATTATTTATGTTATTATTTAATGCTACTATTTAATGTAATTACTAGATTAATAGTTTACTTGTTCAATATTAAAAATAATTTGTGTAAGTAATTATAACCAGATTCGTCATATTATTTTTTTTTTTTACGAAAACAATATAATTTATATACTTAAACTGTATTATATATTATGCATTATACAATAATACCATTAATAATCTAATCTAGACATTTGTTATTAGGCTTTTTCTATTATTATGTAATACCTATTTGTAAAAAAAAAAATGTATCTTATCCCAATGGCCAAGTTGCCGAGGGTTATTTCTTTGATAAAAAAAATAATAATAATAACACCATTAACACCTACATTTATTTATGCATATTATATGTGACTTTAAAATAAATAATAAGGCATTTTTTACAAAAAAAAAAACAACAAAATACATGACATAACATCTTAGCCTATCAAGTTAAGATAAAAGGCGTTAGTAATTAATTTTGAAGAAAATAGGGAATATCTTTGCTGTATTATAGGTTTTGAGTGTACATCAGAATTTATAATACTGTACAAATTAGAGTAGAAATGAATGGAACCACAAAGCAGATTGTGGCCATCTATATATAAACTATTTTTAGGACATTTCATATAAGGAGAATTTGGTCTCCTCATTCAAGCTTTCATAGGTTTTATAATTTTTTTATTCTTAATTGCATTTTTAATAAATTTGAATGAGCTAGCTTCCATTAAATATATAATATTGTATTATTCTCAGAGCAATAATTGCCACAAATTTTACTATGAACCAATATTTTACACGTTATTAAAAATGATTTTATTTTTGAAAATCCAAATTAAAATAATCATAACATATGATTTAAATATCAACATGAATATTTTTTTTTTAATATCACATAGTTATTATCATTTAAGTTCTACACACAAAAACAAATAATAATAATAATAATAATAAAGAAATAGGAGGGAAATGTAAATAAAAATGTTTAGATGACGATGACCACTTACTAAAATAAACAACAATATTTTACATTTTTCATGTGTACAGAAATACGGCATAGAAGAGAAATTCAAAGAAAATACACATATTTAAAATGAACATTCAAGAAACGATCAAATCTATTTACATGATATTACATTAGAATTGTACTAAAAATATTTATATGTTATGTATAAAAATAAAGTATTTACAATTAGTGTTCAGTAATCGAGTCCTAATAATAAGAATTAATAACATATTTTGGTACAAGAAAAATTAAAAAACTAATTAAAATTTTTTGGTCATAAAATATTTTAACAGTATCCATTATATATAGATGTATTTTTTGTAAAACACAAGGTAATAATATACTAAATATTTGAATACTTATGTAAAAAACAAAACATGGCTAGGAATTGTTTCGAGGTCTACGTTCATAGTCTCTCCTATACTCTGATACTGGGGGAGGCCAATCAGCAGAAACAGTATATTGAGGTAAGCTCATGTATGATGCAGGACCTGAGCGGCTATACAATTCGGGAGCATAGAAACTAGCTGCAGCAGCTTGTCCGTATGCAGCATAGGCTTGTTGTTGATATCTGCAGAAAAACACATATTTAATTTATGATAACTAATAGTGTCATATTATCATAGAAAATATACTATGCACATTATAGGCTATACAAACCTAATTTTATCATACATTCGCATGTCAGAATCGATCTCCCTTTCTCTTTCCCTGAATGCAGGACGACTACGATAACTATTGTCATACCTTTCACGTCTGGTGTTAGAGTCACGGCTAGATGAAAACCTAACAGTATAGTACATTATCACACGGAAAAAAACATAGGAAAAAAAATTACTATTACTTAATGAAAATCAATTAACCTTCTATTATCACTTCGAGTGTCGCTTCTATTATCACTACGAGTATCACTCCGATTATCACTCCGTGTATCATTTCGATTATCACTCCTAGAATATGGTGTGCTCCTATTTCTATGATGATTATAATTTGTATCATAACGATTACTGCTTTGATCATAAGACCTTGTAGCATTGGAGGAATTACTAGAACTCGGAGGTGTTGTTAGAACAGAAGTTGGAGTGGTTAACAAAACACCTGAATTACTGTTTGAATTTATCTTTTTTTTGTTTGATTTGTCTATATCATCACTATCACGTTTTCGTTTTGATAAATCTTCAGATTCCATTTGCTAAATTTAAATTTAAATATTTGTTTTTAACAATAATTGTAAATTTATATAAAAAAAAATGATAATTAGTAATAATCAACCAGTTTATAGCAAAAACTTACATTTTTTGGGAGTTTTTTATCTTCTTTAGCCTTATCTCTAATTTTATCTTTGTTTTTATTTCTATCTTTTACTTTGTTATCTTTTTCAAGTTTTTCCGTTGTATGTAATCCTCGCCGATAAATTTTTAGCAGTTTTTTAGAATCAAATTCAGTAAACTTTGAGACGAAAAACCACAAATTGCTGTTAAAATGTAATAATTAATGTTTAGTATTAATCTCTAAACAATTATTAATTGATAGAATAAATATACTGAACCTTCTCCATTCTCTTATTTTATCCGGGTCTTTAAATTCTTCTAAGCATTTACCAATGTGTGATCCAATTTCTATTAAACATTCTTGCATATGATTTACATAACGTAATTCATTTTTCTTTTCTTCTGGATCATCTAAAGCTTTCAATACTTTCTTCACTGGCCTCATTTTTTCTTTACACTGATAAAAAAATAGGTATATAATAGTTCAATTCTATGCAATATTATTAATATTCACAATAAATATTTTGAAGCAAATAAATGATTTTGAAATGGAGAAAACAAAACAAAGTTCTTTAACATAAGAACTTTTCTTTCCATTGTAATAATATTGACTTAATTTGGAAATTTTCATCAACAAGTGTATTTTTGTTCCTATTTTTGAAAATATAATAATAATATTTAAAAAAAATTCTATGTAAGTATCTACACTAGTCAATAATTTAATATTGATAAAAAAAAATTATTGTATTAGAGGGATAGATGAATAAATACACTTGTTTCCAAAACTTGGAAATAAAAACATGTTATTGCAAATTATTGGGCTTTAGATATTTTGGCACCAACAATAGTTTCGCCTAAATTATGAATTTGAAAAAAAACAATCAATTATATAACAAATATATAAAAAAAAATAAAATTTTCAGAAGATAGACTTCACAACAACTCAAAATTAAAGTAAAAGAATGGCAATATTTTTTTTTCTATCAAGCCAATGCAAAAAATATAAAAAATGCATTCATGTAAAATCATTTTTTAGTTATCTTAAGAGTAAAATCATTTGTTACAAAATTATAGAGGATAATATTTTTGAGGATTTGATATATTGGTTCAATATTTTATTTTTATTTGAGTTGATTGGATGCAGAAGTCACAGAGTAAAGGTAGCTGAAACAAAGTTGCACAGTTTTGCCAAACGTATTCGGAAACAGAGAGTATAGATAAATTGAATGTCATATCTTCAAAAATATTTCTTTATATTTTTGTAATGGATGATTTAGCTAAAAGATTACTCATGAGTAAAAAAAAAAAAATAATTTTATAGGAACCCATTTTGACTATTTTGCACATGGGTAAGGCAAACAAAGTGTCCTGACATCCTCTAAATATATGTAATATGTGATGCTAAAATATAAGATATAAATTAATTAATAAAAACAAAATTCACCTCTAAAAATTTTTCTTTTGGCAACTCAATAATATCATCCACATTTACAGCCTTAGGTTCACTATTAGCAGTAAAATGCATTGGACCCGTTTTAGCAATAACTTTACGTTTTTTTTCTTTTTTTGGAGAACTTATGAATCCAGATTTGGCATTGATTAAATCTTTTTTGGTTTTTAATTTGTCTTCATGATTAGTAACACTATCAATTTTTTTTTTGTTTCCATTTTCATTATCAGTACTATCGTCATCAATTATTTCTCTTGATTTTCCTTCTTTTACCTTACGAGCCTTCTTAGGTTTTGGATCACCTTTAACTACTACTTGATTTTTTTTCAACATTTTCAGTAAATATTCAGAACGAGCTAATAAGTGTTTAGCTTGAGGTTTTTTATCTTCATTGGATAATATTTTGTCACTGAGACCTAATGCAGTATCAATTTTAATTGCTTCCCATGAACCTAAGCCATAAAGATAAATTCCTATTAATAGTTTAGAATCATCAGTTATATCCCAATCAAAATCAAAATTAGCAGATTTCACACGTTTCAAATCTAAAGTGAACTTAGATCTTTCATCTTCATCTGACGGTATTATATCATCTAAAACATCCAATTCTTCACTACAAGCTAACACACTTTTAGCATTCACTGCCACACCACCAAGTTTTATTGAAGGTCCCCTATTTCTTTTTTTAACACCTTCTTCATTAGTAGCATCAGATTCTTTTTCTGTGTGCTCACTATTACATGCTTCATTACAACGGTCATATAACATTTGAACTAATTTTTTTAATTCTGATTTAGGTTTCTCTTGAAGATCTGCATCACCAGCTACAGCATCAATACGCTTCATAGGATTAGGAAAACGTTTACAACTTTTAATAAATTTTCGAATCTGAAAAAATTAAATTGAATAAATAACTAATTATTTTTGGAAAAAACATAATAATAACATAATACAATGTTTTATATACTTCTGCATCGGTGAAACCTTTAACTATTTCTTTGGTTCCAACACGTGGTCTTCCACGTTTTCTTGGCTGATCATCGTCACTGCCATCATAACTAGAATCGTCAGATTCATCTTTCTTAGATTTTTCACTTTTTCCTTCTCCTTGATTCACTTTTTGTAATGTTTTTCTATTTCTGGGAGGTAAATAAAGATCTTCCATTTCTTTTGCCTTTTCTTCATCCTCAACTTTTTTTCTTAATGTTTCAGGTATTATTTCTTCCTAAAATAATCAAATTAACTTTTGGACTCTATTAAATATTATCTATATTATTTTTATACCCATTCTTTATTTTCCTGTTCATTTTGAGCACTAGGTGACTTATCAACAATATCTTTTTCTTCATCAAAAGTAAAACTAGCCACTTTAAAGGCAGATAAAAGTTCATCACCCACGGTTGTCGGAGCTTCATCTCGTGTTTCAGCTCTTCTCAAAATGTCATCAATATCACACTAAAAAAATTATAGAAGTATTTACTATATAAACATATTAATGATTATTTCAAATTTGTATTAAGATCTTACAATGGGTTCTTCGTCAGCTCCAGGATCATCTTTAAATAGCTCTTCAGCACCAAATTTTAATATAGCTGTAAGCTCATCTTTGTTAAAAGGAATCGATGCATTCTTTGCTTTTTTGTCTAAAACAGTACGACCAGTAGTATCCATTCGTTGAATTACCAAATGATCCAGAACCATTTTCTGCTTTGCTCTTTCTACAATGTCTTCTTCAACTGACCCTTTAGTAACCAGTCGATAAATATTAACCTGATTCTTCTGTCCAATCCTGTGAGCACGTGCCTGGGCTTGTAAATCATTTTGAGGATTCCAGTCCGAATCAAATATAATAACTGTATCTGCTGTGGCTAAATTAATACCGAGCCCGCCAGCTCGAGTAGATAGTAGAAAACAAAAATCTTGAGATCCCTCAGCATTAAAATGTTCTAAAGCTTGTCTTCTTATATCACCTTTAATGCTACCATCAAGTCTTTGAAAAGGTAAATGTCGATAACTTAGATATTCAGCAAGAATATCTAACATACGAACCATCTGAGAGAAAATCAGTACTCGGTGGCCAGTTTCTCTCAGACGTACTAATAACTTATCAAGTAGCATAAGCTTTCCAGAACCTCGTAATAAACCCTAAAAAGAAATGCAAATATTTATATAACATTTTTAAGTTGTATTAAGTAAATTATAATCACCAGTAGATTGTCATCAGCTGTGTTTTCATTTTCTTGGGGCTTAGTCAACAGAGCATGATTACAGCACTTTTTTAATTCTATCATTATATTTAAAAACGTTGTTGATGATCCCTTAGATCCTTTTCTTAAAGCATTATAATTTTTGGTTAAAATCCATTTATAATATTTTCTTTGTACAGGAGTCATTTCCACCCTCAAAATTTGTTCAACCTATTAAGCAAAAAATAATAAAAAAATAAACTTGATATAAATATTCAGTAATAATATTATCAATAAAAAAAATAATAAACTCATGTAATCATACTTTGGCAGGTAATGACTTTTCTACGTCTTTTTTAACACGGCGTAAAATATATGGTTCAAGTTGTCTATGAAGTTTTGTATAACCTTTACTAGCTGCATTGTCATGCATATGCTCAAACTCTTCCCAGTTATCAAATCTATTCAACAAAATAATGAATAAAATAGGTTTAATAAAAAAATTGAGTAAAGTACTTACTTTCCAGGCATTATGAAATGCAACAATGCCCACAGTTCTTTTAAACTGTTTTGCAAAGGGGTTCCTGTTATAAGTAACCTCTGATTAGTGTCAAAACCTTGAAGAGCTTTATACAAAAGGGAATCATCATTTTTTAAACGATGTGCTTCATCAACCATTAAAACAGCCCAACTAAGACTGTTTAATAGCAAACTATCTTTAAGAACAATTTCATATGTAGTAAGAATAGCATTAAATTTTAATCTTTTAGAACTCTCAAAACACCACTCAGTTTCACGTATCTGTAGAAAAAAAAATAAAGTTACACATGAGGCATGTAAGATAGATAAATAAGCACAAATACATGGGAAGTGAATATCTTAAATATTAAGAAGTCTATTCTTTTTTTTATATTGCTTATATAATATATTCATAATATAACAAATAAATTTATAAATTACTCACTATGTTACGAGATTCAACATCTCCAATATATGTTACAATGTTTATATCAGGAGCCCATAAACTGAACTCTCGTTGCCATGAGGGCATAGTTGATAAAGGAACAACAACTAGGAATGGACCATGCATCTGGTAATTGTGAAATAAATAATACAGAAAACATATAGTTTGAATAGTTTTTCCAAGACCCATTTCATCAGCTAGAATTACAGAATTGTCTTTACACCATGAGTGAATAAGCCAATTCACACCATGTAATTGGTAATCTCGAAGTATCAGTTTCTAAACAATAATTAATTTACAAACGATTATATTATGCAACTATTGGCTTTGAAATAATTGAATTAATAAACAAACCTCATCATAACCACCAAAATATTCAGGTTCTTCAGCGATTTGAACAAATTTTGGACGATATTTTAAAGCTTTACATGCTTTTGATGGTGTTCTTTTTGAACCCTCGCGATCTCTGAATTCTTTTATTTTTTGAGGCCACTTACGTTCAATTAGTGATGCTACTTCCCATGTTGCATCACTATAAGGCAAAGATTGCCATTTTACATAATACTCTTTTTGTGCTGGGTTTTTAGATTCTCCTATAAATGTATGTGTATTAATATAATTCTTTTAATAAATATTATAAGAATTAAAACTATAAAACTATGACTATATAGTACACTCAGAAAATACTAACTTACTCTCTTAAATTAATATTGTGTGTTTATTAACGAAATGTATGTGAATACTATCTGTTTAATTTCGATAATTTCAAATTTTCCAAAAAAAATTTCATAATATACCAATATTCAATAGATATTTTAAATAGCTCTCTAACATCTCATAAATCATTATATCTGTAACATACTATATAGTAATAAAATGAATACCTATAATTCTTTCAACAATATTGTAGCTTTTTAATAAATCTTGTTGAAGTTCAAGTTGACATTCATAATATTCAGAATCTTCAGGTGTCATTTGATTACGCCATGCACTGATAGAATCTTCACGTTTCACAAAGTTATCAATTTTTTTAAGCCCTTTGACTTTTTGGGCCAAAAGTGAATTCATAGACTCCCAAGTGTTATGAATGTGTGACCAGCCCTTCCACTTTATCAGAAACTGAGTCTCTTTCTCATTTTCATCACACTCAATATTAGGATCTCCTTTCTCCTCAATTGCATAAATAGTTGTTGCATCTCCTATAACACCTTTTTTGCCTTGTCTTCGAGCCAAAACTTTTTCAATTGTTTCAGAAGTATCAGGTGGTTCTTCTTTTTCTTCAACCTCCTCTCTTTCCAAATAATCATCACTATCACTTTTTTCACTTTCTTCTTTATAACTAACTGCCACAGGTCTTCGACGAGCATTTCTTTAAAAAATAATATAAGATATATTTTAATTTAAAACCACAGTAATAACTTAATATCTATTACGTACCTAGATTTACTAGCATCTTCATCATCACTGTTAGCACTAAAACTGTTATTTTTTCTTTTATAACGTGGATTTTGTTTGGTTGTAGGACGCTTTGTAGGTTGTTTTTGACGCCGTAATGCAGCTAATGATTTACTACGAGGTATTTCTTCTTTATCGGTTTCAGAATCATAATCTGAGGTATCACTTTTCCACTTTCTAATTGTAAAAAATTGTACTTAGAAATATGAATTAAGTTTAGAAAAAAATATGTATTGGTTCAAAACAATATTATAATCAAAAATCTTACGTATTTTTTGTGACTCGGGAACTGTAATCACTAGATTCATCACTTTCACTAAGTTTTGATGACGGTTTAGTCACACGTTTAGGTCGCTCTGAAGGACTATATTCATCAGTTGATTGTTCAGAACTGTTAGCTTCTTGAGACACTTTTACACTGTGTTCAGATTGACTAAAAAAAAATTGCATCACAAATATAAAATTGATTTAAAAAAATACTATTAAGATTTGTTTTAAGCACAAAAATATATTTTTGTACATATTTTATAATTAAAAAAAAAATATTATCATAGTTCATTTATGCTGAATAGTCTTTGGTTTTGAGAAACACCAGCAACATAGGTAAGTTTTTTTTTTGTTCTGTGGTTATATGATAACAAGTTACTATCAAATTGCATTACTACCCAAATACCATGGAAATTCTTGAATAAGCAAAGAAATAAATAGGTAATTTAATATATATTATTTTCATTGCCAAGTTTGCTTAGGAAAATTCAAGACTGTCAGCCAGGGTGAGGAGAGCAATACCCCAATTCTCCCCTAACTGTAGATGATATGCATTATTTTATTAACAATACATATGAGTTATCTATGGTAAAAAATTAATTATTTTTTGTAACCCCCCTGCCAGCATGGTGATGTTTATATTACTTCATTACTAAATCAATATTACTAATTAACTGTGATGTATTTGTATTTTATGGTATACAAATACCAGAGGTCAGCAATTAGTATCTAAGGTGGTCCAGATGATTTATAAAAAAAAATTAGAGTTCCAGAAAACCTTCATTTTTTTGTTTAGCGTATTATTTTGGATCTTACATAAACAAATAATGAAAAATAAAATATCAGCTTTTAAGAAAGTACAGTAGGAGGTCCAGTCAAATAACTCTAAAAAAGCTTAAGTTATGAGTTATAA
>PVMI01085207.1:0-11553 GCA_008528875.1 Aulacorthum solani
TTTTGCATATAATACACCTGTCAACCCCACTCCCCCCTAATAGTATCGGGCGGTGCACAAGTGAAAAAGTATTATAATTAAGGTAGCAACTAAAATATAAGATATAATTTTCATATTTTATAGATCTGGAGAAAATTTTAAAAATCGGTACCGGGCCTCTTGATTAGTATTTATTTTGTACATTTCTAAATTATGTAAAACATATTATTGGCTATTACCTAGTATATTCAACATATTTTATTTAAAATTTAAATACACCTAAGTAAAAATATTTGAGATTATTTCATTTTCAAATTTCATTAATATAGTGCCATGCAATTAATATATATATTATGTGATGCTTATTTTTTGTTTTTTTAAACTTTCATTATTCTTATACTTATTCGTTTTTTTTTCAGTAAGTTTACTATCGATGTGAAGCTACTACAAAGTTACAAGTTTAAATCATGGTATTATTTCTACGCATTTTCATATGCATAAGCTGTTTTGCCTTCAATACGTTTACCTTTTGTACAAGTACTGTTAAAACTGAAAGTAGTTTCCTGACAACCGTCAAATTGGCTGCAAGTGTCAATACTGAGATTCCATCTGTGGTGTGGCAACATAACAAAGTTTCGAATCTAACAAGCAATTGCAGCTTCGAATCTGATCGTAATAATGGCTTAACACGTTGTGATTCAACGGCAGTAAAAAATGTTTCGAAACGTTTGGCGACTGTTTTGAACAAAAACATAAACAAGACGACGAAAAGCATAGCAAACCCTACCAAGACAAATATCGCTGCCACAAACCTAACAACTGCTAAACCGAAAACCTCAAAATCCGTTGCCACTACAACTAAGTTGACCAATGCCACAAAACCCGCGAAGTCCGTACAGAAAAACAATGTTAAGTACCACGAAGGCACGGTTTGGCCCAAGCCCGACAAAAGGCTAAGCGACGCCTTGCACAAAACGCCCAATGTCAATACATCGAATAGCACAGAAGAGATCGTAGTCATGTCGGACTTCAAGGAAAAATATCCGATCAACGAGTGGAAAGAACACGGGTTCTACACGGACGATTACATGCAGTTAATCAACAGTCATTGGTTCAAATTCAGGCCGCCTAATGCCACGTCACACTACATTCTCGGATTTCTGTACTCCGTCATCATGGTGCTCGGTTGCTTCGGGAACTCACTAGTGATTTTCATGTACATCAAGTTAGTTATGACTGTTATGAGCTAAACTATATAATATAATCATGCACTGTACCTGCATTAATTAATATAATATCGCTAAACGTGTGAACAGAAACACTTTGCACTATAGACATTATATCATATTGATCCAACCGATGTTTTTCAGATGTAAATCATTGCAAACGCCCGCCAACGTGTTAATAATGAATTTGGCCGTCAGCGATTTCATCATGCTAGCTAAAACGCCGGTTTTCATTTACAACAGTTATTACCAAGGTCCTACGCTAGGAAAATTGGGTAAGACTACACAACAAATAAAACATAACATTATATATTATTTATAACGATGTGTTGTTATTATTTATTTTGGTACCTAACTTTCGCTACGGATTTTTCCTTATGTAGGCTGTCAGATTTACGGATTTTTCGGAGGCTTGACGGGAACCGTGTCCATCATGACGTTGGCTGCCATATCGTTGGACCGGTATTATGTGATAGTGCACCCTCTGAACGCGGCCGTGAAAACTACCAAACAGCGGGCCAGGGTGTGGATAGGCGTGATATGGATATACGGGTTTTTGTTTTCCGTCATTCCGGTAATGGACCTGGGGTACAACCGATACGTCCCGGAAGGATACCTAACTAGTTGCAGCTTTGACTACCTGACGGATGACAAACAAGAGAAAGGGTTCATCTTGGTGTTCTTTACAGCGGCGTGGTGCATACCGTTCACCACGATATCGTACTGTTACATTAAGATACTGAGGGCGGTTTGGGTGACTAGCGAAATGGCAGCCAGCCGGTTCGGGCAGGAGGAGGAGAAGAGAAAAACGGAGATAAGGCTGGGATATGTGGTGGTCGGGGTCATCATGCTGTGGTTCGTGTCTTGGACGCCGTACGCAATGGTGGCTCTGCTGGGCGTATTCGATCGGAAAGAGTACATCACCCCACTGGGCTCGATGATCCCAGCGTTGTTCTGCAAGGCTGCAAGCTGCATGGACCCTTGGATATACGCCATCACGCACCCGAGGTTCAAAAACGAATTGACGAAGCTGATGTCTAGAAAGAAGAGCAGAAAATTACAGCGGGATTATGGCATGAAGAAGAACTGGGGAGGTCAGTCGTATTCGAACAAGAGCGGCGTCGGTATCAGGAACCTCTCTAGCTCCGAAGACGAGTGCGTGGAAGAGGTGATCGTCGTGATCGATCCAGACGAAAAGAAGATGAAAAGGCAAGGATCGACTTCCAGTCACAAGACCGAAGAGACCAAAGCGCTGGAGACAAAGTTCCCACCCACCAGGCAGGAGAGTCTCAAGTACATGCCGCCTAGTTGGTACAAACTGCCTCGGACTACGTCTAAAAGCAGCATCATGTTAGACCCAAAACTCACAGGAGACGATAATAATAAGTGATAACGTTCTTGTCGAGCTTGCCAACGAGCCAACGATGAGTTTGAAGATTTTAAATGATAAACGCTGTGATTAAATTGCTAGTCTATTTATATTATTATTATATTATGTAGATATAAACATAATATTATATAATCTGATCTCACACTTTGTGTTAAGGGAAATATACAAACATGTGTTTACTCATAACGTTGTCGTTATGGTCGTAAATGTTTTAGGTGCTTATTTGTACACGTTTGTGTGAAATATAAATATATTGAAATATAAATCCCACGCACGCGGCTGCTAAAGCGTATTGACGTGATGCACTCCACAACCACATGACGGTATATAATTCGATACATCAATAGTAAACCATAATATTTATCTTACATTGATATGTTTATTGAAACGAGGTCAGGTGCACTCGATAAAAAAATTATGTACGTTCATATATTATTAATTGTTTGCGTGTATATATTTATAAAATATTAACATGTGTGATATTTAAACATATTTCTGCAAAGCTACCGTAAAAACATTATTTTATTATTGTTACCTGTTGTTTTTATGAAGTTTGCACGCACTTTTTTTTATTTTACCATATTCCATAAGGGTAGTTTTTGATTAATGTTGAACAGTTTTATTGTTCCAACATTCACTTTACACAATTTCAGCAAAAAGACGAAAGCAGCCCATAAATAATATCCACACACACACACATATTGAGTACACACTTTGATTATAGTATATTTAAGATAATGTAACTATTTGGCTTTTGAAGCACATATGCCCATTGCCCATGTGTCTTGTAAAATATTTCGAAGGTCGAATAACTATTCTAGAGTTAAAAAATAGCGTTATCAAAACTACTCGAGGATTTGAAAAATATAATTATTTTTAATAGAAATAGACATCGATAGGTACTCGTATGTATGTAAAGAATTATACCAGATTACCTTACACCACTGGGTTAATACAATATTATAAAAAATAGTAGTTATATCCATGACAGTCAAGCACGGTGACACTATTTTGTGAAACATGTGTTAAAATTAAATGCTATTCATGACGTGTCTTAAATTCGCGCAATAATCCCACAACAATCCCTTTTTAATTCAAATCCCAAAATAAGAAGTTAACAATTTGAATTTTTTTTTTTAATATTTGAGTTTAATAACGCTGAACTTAACGGAGGTGCATTAGTATAGAAGTTACTGATATTTTTACTTTCGGTAAACATGATGTACATAGATATGTACACCTAAATAGTGCACTATTGTATTATATGTGATTAATAAAATTATAAAATAATAATACTAATAATAATAATAATGGACTAGTTATGTGAATTGTGAAATTATATGATAATCATTGAGATTTGTGCTTAGGTATTCTTGCCGTTGTGCATCGAATTTATACATTACTACACATTACGATCGTAATATGAGGTAAATTGAGGACAGGGTGATTAACTTATTTAAGCATATCCTAATTCGTTATCTAGTGAACAATTATTTTTTTACTATATATTTATAAATGTCTAGTTGTATATGAGTTCACGCCAGTATAATAATCGGTGCAATATAATACGAATTCTTATCATTCCTGGAAAGCTTACAAACCGTTATTTTGTCTCATCCGTAAATTATACGATCTTCGGGTTGCACATACACTCCAGTGAATTCCATTAGTAGGTACATTACAGTGTTACTCAGATATTTCCATACATTTTTTCGCATAGCTCCGACTACTCAGTATAGGTAAATCAGAACAGATATAATACATTTCTATCAATGTATAGACTATATATATATATATATATGATCAACATTGTACCTATATGTATAATATTATTATTGGTACAATGGTAAGCACCAATCTAATGAAATCCTACAATTTTTTTTATGCCTATATATTTAACACTTAACAAAAAAATTATGGATTTTATTTATCATCTTATTGCTGTAATCACAACATTCATAAAATATTTCAGAAACAAACACCAAAATAATAATATAACATTAATACATAAATTATACTCATTAGTTTTAAGGATAGATTCTATGTTTAAGAGAGGGATATAGACATATACATAATATTTAAGCATATATAACATATTTATACTATCTTAAAAAAAAGACGAAATAAAGAAATAATGTTAACAGATAAACAGTTAGGATAAAATAATGGGTTAGGTTAAACAATAAAGTACGTAAAGTAATTTGAACACTAATATTAAAGTACCTAAAATATAATATATCATGATCACGCCTAAACGTTACGGGAGTTAGAGTAGCTTAAAACCTGATATTAGACATAAGTATCACTTGAATAAATCAAGTAAATTAATAAATGTATGAACCTTGTTTTCATAAATTTAAGAATACCAACATACTCAGTACTTACATAATTACATATTAAATAGATTTGACAATACTGTTCATTGCATTAATTACATCGTATATATTGACGTCAATATGGTAAATATTATTTACACTAAATTCAAGCTCAGCGTATTTAGTTATTTATTCTTAAAGTTACTAGAACCATTTAAACTATTAAACAAAGTAAAATGTACGAAATAATATGATATACTTACAATTATTTGAACAGTATAACATAAAAGTAATTTGATATTATAATCGCAATAAATCTTATACAACTATTTTTATCAATCGATACTTTTAAATTCTATATGCAATAATAATGGGAAAAAAATATAAATATAAACGTATTATTCATCACTATTGGCATTGATGAAGTGGAAATATTTTACTGTACTTTGGAGTCAATTTATAAAAACAGTAATATATTGATATAATAGGTAATTTTCAATTTACTAACATAATTATTTTGATGTATTCAAATAAATGTAATAAAACATTTAAAAATAACTTCTTTACTTAAAATTAATTTTGAGCCATTTGATATGTTACAACGTATGAACATCGAATAATTTGAATAAGAACAATGATAATATGCGTTTAAAAAATAATGCACATCCGTTTATACAATAAAAATACGATTTATCAAAATTATTTAACCTTATGAAGTTTTTTGACAAAACCCACTGAATCTTATATTATGAAAAACTAAATTAAGTATAAGAACACAAATTATTCACATTAACCTAATAATGCAGAAATATAATTATCTATACAAACAAAGTTAAATTTAATTTTAATACCTGTTAGGAATATTTTAGTACATCAGTACATGGGTTTCTAGTCTTTTAAATACGAAGAGAAATATAAGTATACAGGAACGCACGTCGCATAAAAAATATATACGTAATAATTAGATAGTTTATGATCAGTTACGACCGTATTCAGTGCTCGGATAGGTGGGACGCAAGGGTGTGAAACTTCTCCCACATTTTTAAAAAATATTTTTAGAGTGTCCCTACTAATAATTTTCTTTAGAACATGGGTACGTACTTTTTTACTAAATATTTTTGTTAACACGCGTTATTTTTGTAATTTTTATTTCTCAAAATTGTGCTGCATATAACTTGTTATTATTATGATACTGCAATATAATTAAAATATAGTTCTTAACAATAGAAATTATATACATTGAATAATCACAATTGTTTATAATAATAAAAATATATTTATTTTAATTGCTTATAAGTGATCGTTGCTACTATGTCATACTAATAAAATAATAAATAAACTGTTTCATTTCTTTGGAAATTGACATTTGAGGTATGTGCCAGTGTGGGGCTTCACAAATTAGGTTGAATTTGAACCAATCATTCCAAAGGACTCTATTTTTTAAGTCTAAGAGTCACTTCTTTTATTTTTAAAATCTCGAGCACTGTGGCCATTTTATACATGATATGAGTTTCAAGCACGACACTATAGAATAGATACAAACAAACATCAAAAACAACACAAATAATTTGATTAAGAATGTAAAAATCACTTGTGATTTAAACATAAATCTATGAATATAATGCAGTCCAGTAGAGGTAATCATATTTAATTTTTGTTTAAACTAAGGATTGATTACCGTTTGCACTATTTATACAAAATTTAAAAGGTCATTATTAAAAAAAATAAAATAACACACGTAATATTAATATTATTATAGTTTGTAATTCACTCAAAATGTTACAAAAACATAAGTATGTAGTACAAAATGGGCACAAACAACAAAGTTTAAGTTGTCGATTAATAATAAGTAGTTATAAAAAAAATAGCAATCGAAACATTAATTCATATTATTACAAAACATGTAACTATTATTCATAGTGAAAAAATACAAAATATCATTATATACCTACATAATTTAATACCTTAATACTTGTCTTTATCCTTGTTCGCGTCACCATTTGTTGCAGGTTCATTCGTAAGCACTGGCTTGTATTTCCTTAAAAAAAATCATTAATTAAACATACATATATTAATCTATAAATATACTGTAATAAATGTTAATAATATATTGTTATTGGTGTAAAAATAAATAAAATGTATCACCTATGAATAAAATAAATACAATATGTTTCGTCCATTGCATTATCTGTTTTTTTAAATTTAATCATTTAAATGATTTTTAAATGATCTTAATTAAGATACTTTAGTTTACGTCTACTATTAATTCAATATATTCACTAATACACTATTACACTATAAATCCTAAAAAAAAATTTCCCAGATTCTGTATCGAATTTTCGGTTCAACAAAAATAGATAATTCCGATAAACAATAGAATAAAATAGATATGTTTCTAGCTTTATAAATAATATAATTCTATAATGTTTACTAAATAAATAAGGTATAGCCATATAGGTTTATATAATTATAGGTATCAAACGTCATCTATCTAGTGTTACCTATGGTCATATTGAATCTTGAGAGAATACTATTGTCTCCATAGTCCGTACGTTAAAATAAGTATCAATAAGATTACGGTATGTATATTATATATTTCATATTTTTTTAATATCTTTATTAATACTTCAGTTTGTTTTCAGTGATTAAAGTAGGGAATCTGTCTGACTGTCTTTTCGTCAAATGTACGAGAACAGTGTGCTAAATTGTAATCCTCATATACCGTCCAATAATGGTTGGCTGTTGAAATTCATCAATACATTGATTAGTAATATTCAACTACAATATACCTATTAACTGGTGAAGTATTTTTTTAAACACATCCTTCAGCGCTATAACTTGCGATAAGACTTGTTATACATTAATATTATAAGCATGGGTATTTTATCAACACATAATATATTGCACTATTGTGTAGACAAAATAATAGCACAATAGCTAGGTATAGCTAGGTATACGTTTCGAAATCTAATGAATTAAATTAAAATTTAATGGTGCGCACCATTTTATATCTTTCTCTGTATCCACCAGGTGCGTTGAGTTGACACGCATAAATTAACATACTTGAATCAATTAGAATCACTGAAATTAAATCATGTATGGATACACCACGCACAAACATTTTTGTTTATGTGCGAATTCATAATATTTTAATATGGATATACTCCAGATACAGTATAATATGAAACATAAATGCGTTTTTTTCTCGAAAAATTGTTTTTTTAATTTTGTTGTCGATTTTATCAAATATCACTTAAGAAATTGTTACATTATCGTACCTCCAACGTATTTTAGAGAGAATTAATAATAAACCCCTCTCGATAAATTCAACTTGATTTCTTTACATTTAAATAAGCATTGCATAATACAATGAAATACTTTCATTCTATATAGACGGTTGTTAAGTATACTCACTTTTCAGACATAGCAATGAGATCTTCGATGGTATCTGGCAGTTTTCTGTTTAACGTCTCGGGCAACACAAGCGACCACACTCCGACCAACAATGCCAGACCGCCGTACACAACCAACGGCATATTAACCCAAATTTCAGACTGAAAATTAAAAGGAAATTTGTGACTTTTATAATATTATAATATACAATTACTTTTAATTGCATTAATGTGCTCTTAAACTGCACTTTAATGCACCTTCATACCGTGTTATTGATGTACGGCGCTACAATTCCTCCGATCCTGGCGAAAAACGATCCTACCCCCAAGCCCATATTCCGCACCACTGTCGGAAACTGTTCTGCGGTATAGACGTACACGGCTCCATATGACGCAGTTATGGACAGTTTAGCCATCATCGCACAGAAGATAACCATCCACGTATTAGCTAGAGTTAAATAACATTTGTAAGTGAAATTTTTAATTTGCCATCTAAACTAATAGAGCAGAGCAGTAGGACACATTAGAGATTAACGATAATCAGTAAGTTTTGTTGATATAATAAAAAAAAAGTTAGTGTAATCTCAAAATGTTTATAATAATCGCTCATTAACACGTATAAACTGGATAAATTATTTACTTTTGGGCACAGCTAGCGTTGCTAGAAGTGCTAATCCAGCCAATATTAGGAACCCAGATATATTTATCTTCCTACCCCATTTGTTTAGGGTCAGCAATAAAAATGTATAAGCCGGAAACTCTACCATACCGGCTAAATTGAACACAAAATATTGATTTCCTCCAAGATTGGAAGTACTCCAAGATAGACCATAATAGGCAGTGCTGTTTACGAACCTAAAAAATTAAATAATATTCAATTACGTTTATATTTTTGTTTTAAGATTTATAATATTAATTCTAATTTATAGTTGCATAAGTACTGATTTTGCTATACTTTGTGTGCAAACAAAAAATTATTTTACTAAACTAACTTATATTTATAACAGAAGAATATACTTCATATTTATAGTCGTGTTAAATTATTTTGTCATATTATCTAGTTTTTCTTAAAAGTCTTTTTTGAATTTAAATATATGATTAGAAGCATATTGTAATAATAACTATAAAATGATTATGTTCATAGATAAAAATCTATGAACATAATCATTCTTTTGAATGAAAGATACAGGAAAAAATTAATATTTTATTAATTTCAAAATACGTTACACATATAAACGTAAGCAGAAGCCTTGCAGTTTTTAATTAAAAAAATTATAATTCCTCCGGGCTCAGCAGTCATATTTCATAATATGTACATTTAAGCATTGACTATTGAGTGTCATTTTAAGAGTTGCAAGGTTCAATTCAATTGTTGTCACCTGATCTGATATCGAAAGGTACACACAGATATCTGCTGAAAAGATTTACAGTGGTTGCAAATACGATGACATATTATTTGAAACTTGCAATGTACCTATATGTTGTATAAGAATTATTAAAAAAAAATTATTTTTAATTTTGATTGTAAGTTTCTTGTGAATAATACATTTGAACATTCCTAGTTTCATCATATTTCAATCGTTATTAAACAATTAAAATGTTTAATTTCAATAAATTATATTTCAAACATAATATAATGCAATATGACACATTTTTCACCTTCATTATATACATATTACTCTAGACTCTAGATAGTAAGTTTATAGGTTAATTCGTTTATATATCATCAATCTAGTTAATTAGTATCAACTGTCATTACCACAAAAGCATTATGATGATAGATCTTTTCAAAATTACTGGATGTTTGAATAGATCGAAAAACGACGCTTTTGGTTGAGTATCGGGCTGTACTGTGGGTTTTTTCTCAGAATCGCATTCCAATATTTCAATTATGTCTTTGCCTGAAATGTCCACACCGTTCACCCTGCATACTTTCTGGATAATTTTTACGGCTCTCTCCTGTTTATCATTGGCCAGTAGCCAACGCACCGATTCTGGTATAAACCTTAAAAGTTAAAAATTAGTTTTAGTACACTTTTCTGGTACGAAACCAATACGTGCACTACTGACCAATAATAGGTCGTGTAGAGCAGAGTCGGTATGGTGATAGCCAGTTGAAAGTATCTCCAATTATTGTGAAAGGCGTATGCAAATGCGGATGTCAAAAGAAAACCAACAGAAAAGAACATTTGTATGACAACGCCGACCACCATTCGATATTTGGGACTGACAAATTCCAAACCTGTGAATAATAGTACTTCTATAATAATTTGGAACAGAAACATCTCACGTTCCGGGAACGTATGACCAAACACACGTCATTCTAATACAACGCGTCTATGTCCATAAATGTATATATGTAAAAAAAAAATGAAAAACGTAAATAATTATCAATAAATTATGAATGAAAATAGTAGAAAAATAAAATATTACGTAATAAACACTACATTAATCTAATGATTACTTTATTCGGCGATACTCAAAAAAATATTAGAAATAATTAAAAATTAAATTAGAATAGCACATTTTTCACGATAAACAGTTTTTACCTGTTGATTAAACAGTGAAATATTTATTAGGTCACATTTTAATGTCCATATTATTAACATATAGACATGTGCAGTGTGCATTGTTTAAGTGTATAACAAGCAGTCAGTTTCGTATGGAATATTGCTGTCTAAGTATAAGTAAGAGCTTAGTTATGGGACACGGCCTACCGATGACATAAGCTGCTAGGTATAGCCCTGAAGTAGATGCTCCTACCAGCACTCTGAGAAATGTAAAGCTCCAATATTCTTGTGTGAATGCCATACCAATACCGGCGATACCCTGCAGCCAAACAGATATTACAAAAATATTTTTTCTTCCAATCCTGAAAATAACAAAAGTATAGTACACAATTATAGACTATAGTAGATATCGAAAATATGTGAGCTTATCAAAGGGTTCAGTTTGTAAAAAGTTTGAAGTATGTTACCTAAAAAACGTCCATTATTTATAGGAGTATATTAGGAGAGATTTAACTGTACAGCTTTTCAAATAATTAAAAAAAATTGCCCAATTCTGATAATTGGGGAATATAAATAGGGTATATAATATAATATTTACATTAATATAGTGCTAGTTTGAGGATCAGTGATCAAAATATAAATTATACAACATCCCTATTAAAATTCATATTTTATTGCCTAAACAACTAGGTAGCTGTTTGAATGCGCAGATAAGTCATGAAATGTGTTTATAATATTATA
>PVMI01085207.1:11608-36032 GCA_008528875.1 Aulacorthum solani
TTTTATTTAACAATTTTTTATCTAAAGCACACCTATAAAAGATTTATGCCAGTTTTATTAGTTAAATCTATAATTTATTATACGTTATTATTAGGTAGGTAAATGCATTGATATTAGATTCATTTAAGTTACGAAAATTATTAGTTTATACGCTCATAATTATTTAAAAGAAATAAAAGTCACAAAATGTTTTGCTGACTTCAATTTTGCTAATAAAAATTTTAAATAATGAGACATATAACTAGGTACCTAACCTACATACTAGGTATATAATATTATTGTACTTGAAGTAGGATCCAGTCGCCCTGTCCGTCTATTCTATGTTATACGTACATCTATGATGTATTGTATTTAATGTACATATATTGTAAATAGTCGATGTCTTAATAAAAATAAAAAAAAGTATATTATATTATAGAATATTCGTGCGTAATTGTATATTAGAATTCAAGTTATAGTGCCACTTATATTTAGATATGGAATATATACCACTTGTCCTCATAGTGTGTTATCTAAAAGAATGCACATTTAAATTGCATATTATCACACTGATATACAGATTATGGTATGTCAATATAAACTTATATATATATATATAGAAATATAATTATATAACATACTATTTTTTCGTATTTATCGTGTTAAGTGTTTATGGATTAAACTATTATCAAATAACTCACCGGTCCGACAAGTATCCAAATATTATCGATCCCAACATGACACCGACCATGAGCATAGAGTCCGCCGTGCCTTTGTACCAAGCTCTGTCACACACCAAGTTGAACTATATATACGAAAAATTTGACCACTTTAGACTGTGTTATAGAACTCAAAAAATTGGAGCACTTAAAAATGTACCTCCATCACTGCGGTGTTTTGGAATGTTTCCTTGTCGTATATCCACCGGTGGCAGTTTATGCTCTGGTTCGCCATCATATTGGCCGAGTAAAACGCATCAGTGAAATTAGTGTCGTACATTTTACATGAAGAAAAATGATCCAACTTATAGTCGAATGGATATGACATGTTCACGATGTTGGGTGGCAAAACATACGAAGCATTGTCGGGCTCACCCGGTAATTGACATCTATAAAACCAGAAATCAACTTAAGGAACGGTTTATATAATAAAGTATAGTATAAATAGATTAATAATAGTATATATATATATATATATATATATATAAGAAGCACATTACACATCTTTGAAATTGTATACCTGTGATCGGATTTGGCAAGGATAAATACTCCGGACAGCTTATGCAAAGCACAAGATATTGCGGGAAGACATAGGAAGAAGTAAATTCTTTTCTGATACTTCCCGAAATCGCCGATTTTGTATAATAGGTCGTCGTAAGTCATTTTATTTTTTTTGATTTAAGTGTCCAGACAGCTTTGGTATTTGTGTTGTAGCAATGCTGTATGCAGTCGTTCAGTTCTTTACTAAAACTAATAAAAATGTTCATACATATATAAGTAGGCATATTTGATTAATTCCCAACACAAAGTGTGAATCATTAATGAAATTACAAATGTTTTACATTAATCGTCAATACTTAACGATACTTAAGTTAACTAAACAAACATAATGTAATTAAATTCTTGTTACACAAAGTATTAACGACCCATATCTTTAGGTCAAACTAAACGCATTGCAGATTAGCTTATTGGGTTTACTTCAATAATATAGTAGTATATATACATATGTAACATTTAACTTCTAATATAATTTTTGTCCTAGCACTTCCATACTCAACGCACACACTCACAATCATCAAAATTAAATTATTTTGTGTATTATATTATAAACAGTATAACAAATATTAAAAACTTATACAGGGACCACCATGATACTTCTCGTACGATCGACTGAACAGGTGCAACTTTTTTAATTTCGACACTTTTTATACATTTATTTTTATCCAAACAGCTGATATAAGTTAGGACAGTGATTGTCTATGTTTATTATGTGAGTTTTTCAAAAATTGAATTGATCATTAATATATGCAATTTGATTATTATATATATATATATATATTATCTACACAATTAAGTGGATTCGGCTTGATCAGAGCTGCCTACTTGTCCTTAACCGCGGTAGATTTCAAATAGTAGATGGTAGATCTTTCACCCATATATCGTGATATTTGGCATAGATATTATGTGCATTTATGGTGCGTATTACTATAGTCTATATTGGTATAATATAACAGTTAATCCAAATAACTATGTATTTATAAAGTGCACTAGCGATTCATAAACTTGATACGAAATCAAACGCACCGTCTTCAATGTGTGTTTCCGTGCAAGTAAAAGAAGAAGGCATTTTTCAAACTTATTCACTCAATATCATATTTTATACGAAAATATATTAGTTATATATTTGCTTTTGAGTTTTAAACTATACCTTAGTTATTTTTTTAGAGTTGCATCAACTAGCAAACTTAACTGATTAGTTTTCAAGTAGATAATCATTTATACACGGCTCGAATAAGAAATTTATCTTAAAATAAATATTATAAATTCGTATGTTAATATTTTATGCTACAGGTACAAATGTACAATAATAATATTATAGATACCTAGGTAATAGTGACAATGACATTCAACTGCCGCATGCTAATGCATATACGTATAAACACAAGTAGGCATATATAATGCGAGTGATTAAAATTGATCTTATGATAATTTTCAGTAAATATAGTCGTCATAACTAATAATATTATATTACTCTGTACATTAAGTATAGAATATACATTATAGACTATAGAGTATAGACTTATACAGTACCATAAGTATAATATTTATTACACGGTTGAAGGTCTTTTGGCCAGATAATACAATTAATCGTAACACTTACGGCGCCTACATATAAAATATAGAATTAAACAACAGGAATATTTACATTGTTTTAATAATAGTATGATATTGTAAAATGTTGACCGTTACTTGTTGACAGACGTTGTAACGCCCGTATAGTGAAAACAATAAATTTCTACTCATAGTTAGATCTAATCAGTGCTACAGTGCTCGTTGTCGTAACTTCGTATTTCTATTACCCAATTAAAAATACAAGTATATGACTGTTATAGTTGTAAAAAAGAATAATAACAAACGTCATTAGAAAAAGCCAGTCACATTTCGTTTATACTTTGTAGCACGTAGGTTTAAAAATGTAGATGAACGTGAGGAAACGGAAATAAAAAACCTTCCACCGAATACAATATGGTCACAGTATAGGTAGGTACTTGAGTAAAACTAGTAAAAGTATTAAAATACTTTTTAAGTACCTACTCAAATACATATTTTAAATACTTGTGAAAAAGTGCTTATACATAGTATTTTAAATACATTTTCAAAATATAATTAGGTAAAATGAAATACTAATTTTTTAATTATTTTCTTTCTTATTTTACATGGATACCTAATTACCAATTTGAATTAAATCACATAAAAAAAAATGAAAAACAGATATATTTCGAGTACAAGTCATATAATATAATCTAAGTAGGTATACACCTTTTTTTAAATTTTTTTTTTTTTCATGTTTAAACCGACAACATCGGGGGTTCTACTTTCGTATTAGTTCCGCGACGCCGCCATAGGTAATGATGCACCTACAATTATCCAAAATTACTAGAAAGTTAATTTTAATTACAGACTATTTCTATAGGTAATCAGATGCAAAAACTATCAATTTAATTCCAGTTACCAGTGGCAAATAGTAAACCTACTAAAATTATACATCATAATGAAAATATCTCTTTCAAGATAGATACTTCTAAAATGCTAAATCCTCTTTCTCGCATTAGCTCCCAACTATATGGGTTAGTAACCATTGTTCTACATATCCATAGGTCTCTGTCCCCTTTTTATGTATCAAAAAACTCTTAACATTTTTATAGAAATCAATTTTAAAGAGTTATTTACATATTTATTATTTAACTATAATATAAGACAAATCAATTTTGAAATCGGGATAAACTTTGAATAAATGAAAGTAACTGATATTTTCAAAAACACGGACAGCATAATATTATTGTAAAATCGTATACAACCACAATGTGGTTTAGGTTAGGTTATATTTCATATGATTTCACACTTTGGTAACTAATGCTAATTCAATAGGTAATAAAGAACATACTACTTGAAATTGTATGTATTATTTTTATATATCCACTAATAGCTCCAATAGTCAATTTTTTAGGCCCACGTGGCATCTAACAAAATTATAGAACAATAATAAAAAAATATTAATAAATATGAAGTATTCCCAGCGACACATTATTTTTATTACAAAGATCATTGAACTGAAAAATTAACTTTTACACATCATTCCATGGTAAATATAATCATATATTAACATAAAAATAATAATAAATACGATTTTAGCGAATAATGTGTTCTTTATTACTTGTTAGATTAGGTAGGTAGCATTAGTTATCAAAGTGTGAAACCCATACGTACAGTTATACAATATTACTTATAAATAATTTATAACTTTTAAATATAAGTTGCTTTCATTCATTCAAAATTCAAAAGATTTCAAAATTTTTTTTTGCCTCATATTTTAAATAAACAATTCAATAAAATGAATATTTTCAAATTTTAAATAAATTATAAGCTTTTCTTTGTAGACCAAGATTTAAAGGGAGGCCATAAATCATAATATATTACATTGAAAAAACTGCATTACAATATCTATGTTATTAATTCGAATTATAGCTACTGACTTTCAAATTCATTAACAAACCGATATTATATTATAAATATAATGGACTGAATCTAAACATACCTACTTAGCTATTAAAGTTTATAAAAGTAACAGAACTCAATGTAGTAAAGTATATTGGCATCCAACCATAAATTTTAAAAGGCCGAAGTTAAAAAAATGTAGTGAACCAGGATTAATTTAACTATCATAATTTTCTGAAAAAAACTAAATTCCATTAAAAAATAATTTTTTAACTTCGAAATAATAAAGTTAATTTTATTGTTGCTACAACTGAGTGATCAGTTTTTGTGATTCCATTTTATTGACCAGTAAGTTGTCAGTTTGTCACTATTAAAACACACTACTCGTACACTGGTCAACGTCTCGACGGCATAATATACTTACATCCTGCACGTTTATTATGTACTGTATAATAATAATATGTACACGGTGCACTATTATATTATACAGGATGATTCACCAAGCATGATCACCCATCCCATTTTTATACAATAATGCAATGATGTATAAGATCTGATTGTACTTATTAAGTCCATTTTATATAAAAATGCTTGAGATTTTTTGTACCTGCTACATAAATAATGTCCTGTGAAGATACAAACTCCTGTTGTTTAAATTAGAACCCCCCTCCCTTTTCTAAAGTAAATTATTTAGTGTATATTTCCAAAAACTGTGATGTATCAAAATCAAAATTCAAATGAATATTTTTTAACTTTGTGTATCAAGGATAAAAGTTTCGTGCTTGGAAGACGTAGGGGTTATGGATGTTATTATGATTTAAAATGTTAGTAATCTATCATAATTTCTAATTTTTAAAAATGGGCAAGTATATAATAAATATTAGTAACAATAATGGTACTAACAATAGGTACATCTATTTAATATTTTAAAGGACTTACTCCTTAATTTAAACATTTTAAAAACTGAGAAAATACTCACTCAAATTTTTAATTAGTTATATATCAATAATAATAATAAAAAAAAAAATCAGCTAATAAATTAACAGTAAAAACTGTCATTTGAAAAAAAAGTATGTAGTAATTTTAGTGGTTGTCAATTGTGCGAAACGGTATACATTTTAGGAAGAAGCAAAATGTTGAAAGGATGTTTTTCAGTAGTGCTTTCCTTTGTCTTACAAAATCTAACGAATTGGAATCCTGATTCCTTAGAAGAAGAAAATCATAGTAAACCGGTGTTGCTTTAAATAAATAAATATCTTATTAGCATTTACCAGCGATAAACGTGATTATTGGGTAATCGATCTTGTTGTGGTACGATATCATACAATCGTTTTTTAATGATTTTTGAGTAATCTTAGAGTAAAATCAACTACCTATTACAAAAAATTAGGAAAAAAAATAATATTTTTTAGGGTTCGACATAGGTATCGATTTTATATTTTATTATTATTTGACTTTATAGTCGACTTAAAAAATAAATAAATAAAATGTAAATTGTTGTAAATGAATGTCAAATTGTTTTGGAACAATATGTTTTATACAAATCGATATGTGCATACGCTCAAAAATAAAATCATCTATAATTTCTGCGATGGGTTGTTCAACTACAATCATAAAAAAATGACTTTTAGGCAGATGCGTTTTGTCTGTGTTGAATGTGGGCCAAAAAGTAAAAACAAATACTGCGTTGACATCCTCCGAACACGAGGCACCACGCTGAGCACATGCGAATTTATTTTTGAACGACAACCGGGCGCCCCGTCGATCAATATAACGGCAACGGACGCCAGCGCACGCGCTCCTTGCAATATTACTTTAGTCCTGCAGCTGCAGCACCTCAACAATATGCGGGTGGATAACCTGCAGGTGTATGATTACTACAACTATTATAATATTGTAACGCATAATAATCGGGATATCGTTGACTGTTAAAATAATGTTATTAAATTGTTGTTGTAAGTTGTGATGCGGAAATTGCGATTTGGTGAATAATAATTATGTAATAATATAATAGTTACCAACGACTGCTGCAGCAGCAATTGAGGAGCCGGTGTCGCGTTTCGGGTGAAATCTCGCGGCAATGAACGTCGTCGTCGTCGCCGTCGTCGGAATAATAGAGAGAGAGAAAGATGAAACTAAAACCGAAAACTGAACACCGTACACGCGTTATAACATTATAATAATACTAATTAATAATAGATCGATATGGTACGATATTTTGTGATAATTATTATTGTTATTGTGATTGTTAATTGTTATTATTAAACTTTAGTACAAATCGATTGACGGGAAGACGGCCGTGAACCGTACGCGGTCGCGCGCACAGCGATGAATGGCATGGCTTACTCCTGTGTGCCGTTTATATTATGTACCTACCGGCGCCGCCGTGGCACAGTCGCGCGATTTAACACATCTGCTGCTCTTGCGTCTATATTTACGTGCGCCACGCGCACACAACATTATAATATAATATTTTTATAATATATTTATTTTATACACAGCGATTATTTTATGAACATAATATAATATTATTATAATATATTTATTTTATACACAGCGATTATTTTATGAGCATAATATAATATTATTATATATTTATATTATACAGAGCGATTATTTGACGGGTAAACGGTCATTATTTTCCGACTTGGTAAATTTGTCCATGTGTGAATGTTTGAAAGCTATTATTTCTCACGATTCATGAGTCGTACATTATAATGAGGATTTTTGTCGCTATTTTCATTTCCCTGTCAATCCGACGACATTACTTCTGTAAATTACCACATAGATGTGCAAGTTTGATTGCATACTCCGAAGTAGTATATTTTTCTGAGAATTTTTGTAGATAAAATAGGAATATCAAACAACTAGTAGATGCATTACGTGTAATAATAATTAGTAATAATCATAATAAATTAGACACAATAGACGATTAGAGCGGAGTAGCCACTGAACTACTGGTTTATTATACAATATTATAATAAATCTACCATCCGCTCAACTGGACTTTAATACAATAATGGTATGTTTAACTTAAAAATGGTGCAAAATAAAATTATGTTTCAAAATGATTGGTTTTTTGTACATTTGTAATTATTAAAATCATGCATAAAAAATAAAAATGCATGTTTTGGGAAACGCGTAAAAACTAAAATGTATTGACGTTTAGTGATAAAAGAATCACCTCGTATAATATACTGCTGTAGATCTGATAAAATAAACGCACACTAACGCGTTTACCACGTATTTAATATCATAAATTCTACTACTGTTTACTACAATGATAATTCCGACACATCAAGTGCATATTGTGAATAGTGTGTATCTGTATAGCGTGTATACACATACGCCTACATCGCTGGTACGATTAATAAATAGCACGCCACACGCCACCACGGCTCCCACGTGCTTTTTTCGATCGGACGTGCTGTTTAGTGTCTTATTGTAAAAGCCAGCCCAATCATATTCTTTGTTGACAGACGTTTCTCTCTCTCTCGATGTCTCGCTCATGCCACAGACCAGAGCAGCAGTGCTGCTTATACTAACGTGAGTATACTATACCTATAACTTATGACTCACGCAGAGTACCTACTATATAGGTGGTTTTTAACGTTTCCGTAATTTTATCGCATACGTGTACAACTTCCATCGACGTTGGGATTCAACACAAAAAAAAAAGATCAAAATTCAAAATATTATTCTGTTATACTCCGCTGCAAAGACGCGAATTGCAGAAGTTATAGCCATATAGTGCTTAGTTTGAATTCTAAGCGGTGAGCCAAGAATCCCATAACAATTTTATGCTCGTGCCATAATAATATTATGCACCCGTCATGTTAATAATATTTTCTTGAATAATGAGTATTTTTTATATATTTTCAGTTACTTATCAAATATATACATCAGCCACGGGGTAGGAGAAAACTCATTATTTCAAAAACTAACTATTAACGTACTCAAATACATTTTTTTACATAACTTAAAAAACAACATTTTACTAAAAAAATATATGGTTTACTATTTTTTTTCTTAATCATCTATTAAATTTATCATTTATTCTATTATAATCTATTTTAATGACAAATATTGAAGACATGTATTTTTAGTTCCTTATTTCAAACCAGAATTTTTTTGGAGTACTTTATTACATAAAAATCTGAGTGGAGTGATACTGTCGGTACTGAGACCCCGCAAAATGTTGGTACACAAAAATAATCCTGAGCCCAGAAGTTTACATAGGTACAATTGTATAATAAAATAGGTACATCTATAGAAATCAAAAATTTGCTCTTACTTGTTACTCTTGATATTTTATCAAATATCAATATATTATGTATGCAAAACCTGAAAATCCTAAATTATCTATTCACTAAAGTGAGTCTTTGAGTCATTATAACTTATAAATAGAGTGGGGATTTTTATGCACTAAAAGTGTCAAAATATGCCGTTTAAATATATAATATGTAATAAAAATCTTGAAAATATGCAAGAAAAAAAGAGGGCAAGTAGATGTCGCTCTGATATCGCCTGTACATTAGGTGTCTATAAAGAGTCTCTATAATTATGTAATGGATGTGTTAAATTTGAATCCAATGTTATAAAATCATTGTGTATGAAAAACAATTCTGAGCGAAGACGGTCTGTCAGCCTATAATATTACTAAGTAGGTAAATTGTATAATATTATTGTGATTTAAATAATTTATTTTAGTATATTAACTATATGATAGCCATTAGTACTAATATAGTAGGTTAAATTCATTTTTATCAAAAAAATTGCATTTGAAAATATCATTGTGTGTATAAAATATAATAATATAGGTACCTATCTACTCTAAAAGTTTCAAGTACCCACGAATAATATTTTTAAATTACAGCAAAATAACTAAAATCGTAAATCTTGGTGTAAATACCTACGTAATTTCATCCACATTTAAACTTAAAATAACTATAAAAATAAACTGTGTTTATATAATTCTTAGATTTTTTGATTACAAAATGAATTACTTAAGTGCAACATTGTTTTATATTTTCAATCCTTAGCTATAAAAGTTGAAAATTTTATACATTTTTAACTTTAAAATAATTTGTAAGTTTTATGAAAATTTGAATTTTAAATGGTTATAAAAATATTGCTCACATCTATTTTTAATATTTTTGAACTTCTATTTCAACAATATATTAAGAGCCTTATATTAAATGTTCATACTTTTTGACCAAACGAATAAAATGTAATTAACATTTAAAGAATATAAACTAAAAAAAATGAAAATTTAAAATGTCTATAAATGGCGCTAAACAAGTCAAAATATTTTTAAAATTGTATGGTGTATAGAAAATGTAAATATAAACAATCCACGATAAGTTTAACGTATCTAAAGTATTTTTTTTTTTAGAGTTACAAAAAAACCAAAATTGATTTTGTCAAATATCAGTTTTAAGTAAACATTCCAGTTTTTCCTGCCACTTTTAAAACTATTGGGAATTTTTTACTTTTAAAGTACCAATACCCCAAATTACTGACTAGATTCACTTTCCTGCCAGAAAAGATGCTGTTGAAGAAAATCAAAGCATTTACTGCCCCAAAAGGTAATGGCAAACACAAAATAACACACATTTCATTATAAAATCAATACATTTGTCTCTTTGCTCAGAATCTAAAACTTAAAATTGTGTAATATGGTAAAAAATGTGTAATTTAATATTATTAAAATGAATAATCTTCTAGTGCCTACAAAATGTATCATTAAATTTTATGCTTCACAAAATATTATTTTATAAATTTTCACTTCGATATGCTAAGATGCATTTTAAATTTTGACAAAATATGTAGAAATATGCCATGACCATTGAATATGCAGTAATAGGTACGAAAAAAAAAATCACCATTAGCTTCAAACTATTTGAATTTATAAAGATTACTGACAAAAATTCCAAAAATGCGAAAAGGAAAATTATGTAATTCAATATAAATCCATGCTCTACTTATAAGTTATAAGATAAGTGTGAATTTGATATTTTTAGTATGGTCCCACGCGCATAACAATATACTTTGCGAATTTTTGTACTTTACGTACCTATTACGTGTCATATAGGAGATTTTTAATCCGTTAATCGCAAATAATAAAGATAATTCGATATCTAGTTATGATGTATGTCTGTGAATTATAATGTATTCATATTAAGCGAAATTCTCTGTATTATTATCGTTGAACTCATAACTCAGGTACAACATATATATTTAGATACTTAACAGATGTTGTCTTTATAATTAGCCCTGTTAATGTGCTGTGTTATTAACAAATAACAATAAGGATGATTTATCAATGCGCATCGTCATTAGTCATTCCTCAGTGCGAACCCTCATTATTTTGTCTTATAATGAATTCATTCAAATTCTGACTTCTGGAATTTTTAAGTTTACTTAAGAATCATATTTCCAATTATTTAGGCTTACCATAATTAAGAATATATTATTATCTTGTAAATATACAAACAGATTTTTTCAAAATATGAAAACCAAACTTTTTTACTACAGTTTTTTAAGTTGTTCGGCAGATTTTTTTTACTGTCGGTACATTTAAATTAAAATTTGAACGAATTATATATTGATTGATTAATAATTATTACTATAATTTTAAATATAAGTGTTTTGAAGTCAGTTAATATTTGTTTTTTAGGATGAGTCTAATTTTCAATTGGGGGCTAACCAACGCCGTATTTGCCCCTTTATATTTTTAAATACCTCTCTTAAACGTCTAAAATTATTAGACTGGACGAAATAATAAAAAAATTGATATTCCCTCCATTGAAAACTCCTGTGTACGCCCTGTAGGTACCTACCTATTATTTTTTTAATATGTAAAGGGTGGGCCACGGCCCACGGGAATAGGGCCAAAAATAGAGTTATATTTATATATTTTTGGCCCTATATCCATGGCCCACTCTGTATAAGTAGGTACCAAACTAACAATTTACTTTTAATTAATGTATAATAAGAATATTATTAAGGTCATAGTGTCATAGTATACATATTTTTGCTTAAAAAGACCTCGTCAAATTGTATTATTGGTTATCCATCTTTAGTTAAACAAATATAGGTAATATACTAATAAGTAATAAGTAATATAATTACATATTATAGTATTATGAACCTGTTATCTTCAATTCTGATTAAGAATACAATTGTTGTAATTATTCAATCTACGATTTCATATAATACTTTTTATTTATTAATGAAACAAAACTTCACCAGTTTATATAATGTAACTCATATAGGTACATACATATAAATGCAAATAATTGTATAATCATATTGTCAGTAGATGTTGGTGTAAAAAATATGTAAAAAAATATATCGTTTTAACACTGCTGTAATAGATGTACAATGTACATGTAATACCTACTTTAGAATCGATTACATAAAAAAGATACAACCAGTACGATGAACCCAACAATAGAACTAGATACCTGTAAGAATAAAAATTAATTATTTATATAAAGTTTCTCAATTGAAATTCTATAAATATCATAATTATTAGTCATTAAATCACTTTAAAGTATATAATTTATATAGGTATCTACAGATGTATAAAAACATAAAATTATAATATATTCTATTACCTAGACAACTGACCTTGATGTTAAAGCATTATAACATCATTGATTTTTAATTACAGTTTATTATAGATGCAATGCTAATATAAGTTAGGATGTACGTACAAGTGTAATATTTGTCAATAAAATTAATGTATAAGAACTTTTATATTTATGACTTTTTAAAACTAACAATTAAAAATACGGTAGCCGTATACCAATTATTATCAGCTATATATGAAAAACAAACAAAATGGCATTAAAAAGTAGTTTATTATAGAAACGTTGACATGCGTTCGACTCACTCAAATAGTAAAATATATATTAGCTGTTATTCAACTATTTAAATCATAATGGTATTCATGCGCACTAATTATAAAAGTATCAAATCCGCTTTTTAATTATTAGATATTTTAACTTGTATTTGTATTTAGATAACTCTAATTGCAATGCTGTCTAATCAAAATAAAGATAAATTTAAAAAAAATATTTTAGTAGGTATTTTATTTAATTTGTATTACTATTAAACTATATGAAATTAAGTTTTAAAATATTTAATTGTTGACATTACATATAATATTAATTTATCATTTATAAATTTATTTAAGTGATGATAACCGTGAAATTTTGTTGTAAAACTTACAGAGTATAGAAACTTTTTATTAACGTCGAAGCAATCATTCGCTGATATATTTACTTCTGTAGCATTCAGTTCATTCAAAAACAAATAAACCTGTAAAAAAATAATTAATTAATTTTAATCTATCAATATTTGTATTATAAACAAACTTCAATAAATAATATTAGATAATTGTTTTTATAATTATTATAATCAACGTGCTTTAATCTCAAAAATTCCTAAATAACCGCAATTCGTTTTGGTAACGAAAATTATAAATAATGTAGACATTTTTAATTTAATTTGTCAACTTACAAAATAGTATTCATTTCTATAGGTAATATGAAATTATATTATTATCTAAGCGAAACTCTAATATAATAGGTATAGTTAATAATAATCATAATAAACCAAAGTGGATTTGAATTTTGAATTTCAGAAGGTAATTAGATAGGTACCATATAAAGATATATAATACTTATTTCGGCCCATTAGTACTACTGTGATTAGTGATTTGTGTTAAATAAAACCTTAAACTATATTTTAATTAAAACATAATTTAATAGAGTGTCGTCTGAATCATCATAGTTTAGTTATGTACCTGAACCGACTTATTCCAAAGTTAAACGGCTCACCAATCACTAGTAGACCAGCACGGCAGCACTATAAATTCAAATGTGAGATCCGGGATGGAGGGATAGATAGATGGCAATATAAACTTATACTTATGTTATAATTGGAAGGTTGTATAGGCCATTCAGTAACTATTACTTATTAGAGCCCTGGCAAATCCTGAGAATGGACATGGTCTACTTTTTTTTTTATCAACACCTAAAGTGAAACTAGAAAACTACTTTAATGTGATTAATAATCCAAAAATGCATCATTTAAGAAGGGTTTTTTTAGAAATTTAACCTTAATGGGGTGGCATAGTTAGAATAGGAAATAATATTTGTATGTTCAAATTCAATTAAAACTCGACAATAAATAGGTTTTTCGACACAATTAATGAAACCCACTTAAGATTATTGATGGCAGACAGTTCTTAAGGAGTTAGAAATAGACAATTTTCATATTGCGTGTTTAAGGATCTTGTAAATGGTTGCGTTTGTTTACACTTTTGTCCATCCAACCGATCTACCTGAAAATGCAATAATCTTTCAGAAAACTGATCTGAGTTTGCTATAATATGTCTACTTGAGATCGGTTAGTCCATATTTAAAGATTTCTGATTTAAATTCCAAATAATCAACGTATGAAAATTCCGAAATTAAAAATATTCAAACTAAATTTATAGTTGTATAGTTGTAGGGGGGGGGGAATTATTAAAAGTGAACTGGCTGATCTCAAGCAGGCATAATAACGAATTTAAATCAGTTTTAAAATGTATTATTGCATTACTAGATCGATCAGCATGATGGACAAAAGATTGGTAAAATTACTGTCCACCACCGATCACTTAAACTAGCTTATCCTTAAGTACTCGTCATTACTCAGCATAGCAAAACTGGCCAGTGAGAAATAGATATATAGCTAGAAAGTAATATACAGTATACATAGTGTTTAGTTTGTATAAAAAAACTATTGTAGCTATATTATTAAAAGAATAAAAGATATTATACTTCCTTGTTTTTGCTAATATTCAAGAGTGTAATGGACAAAAATAACAAACCAAGAAGTATGGAATATGTGATTAAAGATTTAATAATTTACCTGTTCTCTGGTTTGATGCTTCAGACAATTCACTCGATTGCGCAATATATGATAAAATGTAAAAACGCTCTAAACAAGTAAATAATCAATATTTAATATTAAGAATATTTGTAACACAATTGTTTAGATTCTGAACAAAGCTAACAATATAACACCAAGTAAAATATGTTTATCATTTTTAAATATTTGTTTTATTTCTGTAATTATTATTTTGGGTAGAAGAAGTCGGTGTCAAATTTTCATACAATGTATATGTTGTGAAATCCGCGAAAAAATGCTCAGATTTTGGTAATTTAAAAGTATCAAATTTTAGTATAGGTACTGGAACTCTCGACAATTATTTATGATAGTGATGTACAAATTTACATTAAAAAAACACTTCCGTAGTATTGGACATAGGAAGCTCTGTATACGAACATATATTGTAAATAATTCAAAAATATAATTTTTTTTAGTCATTTTCAAAGTAGTTTCGTTCAGAACCGTTTTATACCACTATATTTAAATATTTTGTGTATAGTATGACTATTGACTAATAGTCATATAGAATATAGAATAGATTAAAGACTAAATAAGTAAATAATACTTTATAATATACATTACCTTGTTGTGTAAATATGAACTTGACTCTATTAAGTAAATAAAAATCATAAATAATCTTGTCATACGTATTATTCTGATAAGTACTTTCAAGTTAACAAAGTTGTAGATAAAACTAAAACATAATTTACTATTAATATCAATGGTCGAAGTGGGGGGGGGATAAGGTACGATGGCATCTCTCCACTTTTTATAATCTACATTTTCCATTCCTCCACTTATGCTATGTATGAGAAGGAGAACTATATAAATTATGAAAGGCATTCCACTACTTAGTATGAGCCACTTCGACCACTGATTAATATCAAACATTTGTTTAATAATATAATACCTATGGAGAGTTAGAGTTGTACATTAATAATGTATTTTAATTTTTAATAGACATTTACTATGTATGAAAAAATTATACGTATGTTTCCCCCAGCTCCTCCCTCACCCCAATTGGATTTTATGAAAATCAGAATATTATGCTTAAAAAATTCGATAAAAATTCGTTTAACATAATTTTTTTTTTAATAGTGACAAACGAAAATTATTTCGCATACTTTTTTCTTGCTTTGATGAAATATTTGGTTGTATTGGACAACATGTAAGGGTTCAAAATTAACTTTTGGTGATTTTATTTTTTTTTAATAAAGGATGAAATTGTTACAGTTTATTAAAAAGTATTTTAATTTATATTTATATCACTTATTTTGAGTGTGTCCCACTATCACTGTATTGTCTCTATTTTCATTCTTAGTGTCCACCGATGTATGCTAAATATAAAATAAAATAGGTACCCTTAATAAGCAGTACAAAGACTGGATTCGTCAAAGAATCAATCTTTATGTGAATACATTTATTAATTAATGCGAGGTACGACCGAAATAATTGTACAACTGTGACAAGGTACTTTTAAAGGTTTGAACAGTTAAAATTCATTAAGAATAGAATAAAACGTTAAATCTGTACTCGTTATATTGCAGAAGCGATTACCAATTGAGGGTAGTGAGGTCTTAGACAAAATCACATGCAATTAGTGACTCAGATAGGTATAGTAAATCGCAGTGATATACTTATATTTGTTATTAGCACTGATATATATCTTAAGCCCGAGTTATAAGTATATTATATGAATATATGATGCTGGTTAGTGTATAAGTTGTACAATTTACTTTTCCGTCGCAATGCTCGTGGCCAGGTTATTCATGAGCTTAAACAGCACCAACAACACGTATAGTTGGTAGCAAGATAAGAGTACGATCAAGTCCATATTGTAGTGCAAGTTGAACTTTTTGCAAAAAGTATACAACACGAGATTCCGTTGTCGGGCTTGACGTGTACGTTCCAAGTCGTCAATTAGGCCCGACTCGACGTAGTCGTTCAAATCGCTGTACAACCGACCAATCACGTGGAACGTGTGAATAAATTGCATTTCGAAGCCCAAAAACGCATACGTAGTAATGTTGTCCAAGTTCATGGGCTTGTTTTTCAAGTGCCTGTGTTTGCAAAACATTTCAAATGCTATGAATAATAATATTATTGCATGGGAAACAATGACTAATGTGTTAACTGTATTCATATATATATATATATATACATAATATAGTATGCAATGAAGGTACATAATTTTTGCAGTAGAGGATCAAGAATTCTGAACATTATCCCATCGGGATACTGCTAGATACTTCCCACTCCTGCGGTGATGGATTCCTTATTTTTCATCCAGAGAAAAATTATCATAATAAAACAAAACACCCAAGTTAATTTTCATGCAAATTAACTGCGTGGTTTGCATTTTTCTTGGACGGTGCGTGCCCCCGGAAATTGGAAACTGAGTGGGGGAGGATTATCGTTGAGATACGAGACACGTCTCGCCGCCGCTCATATTTAAGTTTTATTTTTTAATAATCGTCGAGTCAACAACCGCAGCAAACTCGTTATCGTAGCGTTGGTTTTTAATTCACACTTAACAGTGTGTTTATTTGAGCCATTTTGTCTAAAATATATAAGCATCAATAATATTATCATTGTACTTGAATTTTTTTCAACGTCTCCCCGAACCAAAGATTCACACAGTCACACATCACCGCAGTTATCTGAAGAATATAAGCGACAGAGTATATCTCTATAGACTGTAATCTCATCTACAGTGCTATGTCATCACTGATAAAATGCGTTAAAAAAATATGTGATGTCGACGTCAGTAAAATTAAAATCCCAATGGTATTTCCGATCTTTCATGACTGCATCTAGGTATGTCAATATCAAACTGCCTACGACAGATTTTCAAAATTGCACTATACTGGCCATGACAAAATATATTTTGTGGTACATTGCACCCTCCTGCCCGCTTCCCCTGTTCAGGAGACCTCTACTTTTACACTTATCCAAAAATAATAACGATGTGAGACTTACGTCGTCACCTACCTACCCACCTATCGATGTTATCTCCGATGAATTCGATTAGCACTGCCACTGTGCTGGCGTACAGAATTATAATTGACGATTTTCGCACTGACATTTCAACTGGCCATTCGGACAAGCTGTTGTAACATCTAACAGTGTCCTTCACAAAAGCTATTCTTCTCAGTAACATGCACAGCAATCCGAGACCGTTAGTACTCAACACGATAGACGTAACGGCAGACGTTTTCTTTATAGCTCCGAAAAATAGCATCGTCAAATGCGTGTGTATTTGTAGTCCGACAATCGCAACATGCACGAAAGTTAATAACAGGCCACATTTTGACGTTGCAAACGACCTATTATTTTTATCATATACAATAGGAAATGCACCAAACCAATTGCACACCAGAAATGCAGAACTGTAAAAAAAGGTTTAATAAAAATAATTTATTAGGAACTATTATTAAATAGGAATTATATAAATTGTGTCTATATTTCTAATATCGGTGCTATGCAATTTTCAAATTTAAATTAGGTAGGTACAATACTTAACTGTAAGTTCATTTCTTAGATGAAACAAAATATGCGATTTTATATGTAAGTATAGTTTATTTAAAAAGACATTAATACTGCTACGTTGAACATAAAATAGGTAATAACTAATAGACATTTTCATGACTACAATATACAGGTACATTATGAATATTTTAACAGTTAAAAAGTAATCTATTCATGAATGGTAACTATTGTCTATTGGACAAATACATTTCTAATAACTATTAAAAACACAATTCACTCACACACAAAAAAAAAAACTAATACATAGGTATAAATTAAGTACTTTTGGCTAAAATAAACAAAGTAAGTTCATTTCTGTGTCGAGTGTATCAAGTAAATTATTACTAAAATAATTCATTTATGACTAAAGAGTACCTATGTTGTATACTATACATCATGACAAGGATGATATATATATATATATATAACAGTACCTTATAACAATGAACTACATTAATAATGCACTTATCATGACAACATAATAAAAAATAACCACACCTCAATACCATAAGAAATTAAACATTTAAATTGAACAGTCTTTTAATTTTTACCCTTATCATAGTTACAAATCCCACATAACGGCCGTAATATACAGAATATGCTACTTATCAAAAGGATCAATAAATATTATTTCAACTTTACAAATACATACAATAATAAAAAAAAAATCAGTTCAATTGATTTCAGTAAGTTGGAACACAAAGTGTTTACAACAAAAATATGTTTGTTTTAAACACTTTAAGCATGTTACAACCCTGAACTTTATAAATACAATTTTTATTACATACACAATAAACTTAGTATTGTAATAGACTAGAAAAATTTAAAGTAATGTACATACAAATATACACATACATAGCATTACCTAACGGCCTACAACAAGCAAAACATTTCATGTCTCCGACCAAATTCTAACTTATCAGAATTAACTACACTTGAGTGAATATTCAGCTATTCAATAACACATATTTTACATAGGTAAGCATAAACATAATAACATATTTAAAAAACAATTAGTAATAAATTTGAACAATAATAATAATTTATCTATCAATATTGGGCTACATAGATGTAAAATTATAGTCTTAACTTTGATTATAAAATATTAATATTACAATCATCTTATTGATTAAAAATATTGGGTATTAATAGATAATAATTGCATTTTTAACAGACTGTTAATTGAAAACGTGATTAAATCATTTGCTTCAATGGTCTTAAAAAAAATAATAACATGTAAAATACTTATCAATTATGTATAACTAGGACTAGGATTTATATTATGCATAAGTCGTACTTTTACCTTAACAATTTGATCAGTTGCCCATGAATTACTTCATATTTTTAATCTATTTTTACTTTGCATAATTCAATTATAATACAAATTATTGCATATTTCAGATATAAATTATTTATTTATCATATAAATTTAAAAATATTTAATGATGGTATACTCAAAAGTGGTGTAAAAGTTATGATTTTATCATATTACACTTATAATTTTAGTTTCATAAAATCATTAATTTTGTATTTGACAAACATTTGACAACATTAACATGAATTTAAATGATGTGGGTTTGTTTATAAGAGTAGCAAAAATAATTAAGATTACATAAACAGTAACTTTATTTAATTTGCCATGAAATTATAAGATATTTTCACTTACTGATAGTTTGGAAAACATTGGTAAATTTTATTATATTTATCATAGAATATTTTAGCATAATTAAACCAACTATACTCTATTCAAAATAAGATTACTACCCAGCAGCAGTCAGCAGCATTGTTATACACTTCCCATAACAAGTCAAAGAGCAAGACCAGTGCTTTGGAACAAAGCGCACAACTCGGCCACCAGATAATGATCATATTTTGAATAGAGTATAACTGCATATCTTACTATTGTATAGTGAATGTAAATTCTAGCCCTAGTTACAACTATCTGAAGATAGATTTTATCATATATTGGATACATATTTTATATTTAAGTTCCCAAAATATGTAAACAAGTCAAGCAAACTTTAATTTAAATAAAAATACATTGCTTCTATAAATTAACAATATTTTAAATGTATAATTTATACAATTAAAAAGCTTAGTTTATATTTGTATAAATCAAAAGTTTAATTAATAAATAATAAAGTGTGACTAGTTTTTTTTTTAAATCTAATACTTACTATTAAACACAGACATAAATACGTTATAAAAACTATACATACCTCGTTAAAAATTGTTTCAGATTAAATGTAATAAAATTAGAAATAAAAATTGAGTATTAACGAAAAAGAGTAACTACACAAAATAAACTCAATAGTTTTCAAAATTTGTTTATATACATTTAATTTAAAAATTAATTTTTTTAATAGAGTTGAATAATTTTACATCTTGCAAAAAGTGCAATCAAAAATGTAAAAAAGAAAAATTTTAATTTAATAAATAAATAACATAATTAAAACCATAAATTATTCAAGTTTAAATTTTTTTTTCGTTCATTTTAAAGAATGGATGTTTCAAAGCAATATCTGCTGTTATTCGAGTCACTGGATTCAAACATAACAATTTTTTTAAGAGATCATAAGCAGGATAAGGAAAATCATCAGCAACATTTAAGTAACAGCTACAACTATCTGAAAAAACTTCACAGCCAGATAGTTGTATTGGTTTTGCACAAACATTACAGGTTTCCAAACCATCACTTGAAGAAACAACAGCTGAATTTAAGGTCTGTACACTTGATCGATGGCTTAAAAGACGACAAATTGCCCGAAGATCAAGAGGAGGTTTTTGAACTTCACAAATAACATTACGACCTGATGTAAAAAAAAATTATATAATAATTAGAAAAAAATAATAAAAACTATAAAATATAAATATGAACACTAACCTAACATTTTGGCTAAATTTTTAACGGCCCTATCCCCAAAAACAGTTATCATTTCTGCCAAACATGTAGAATCATTCTCTGCACTAAAGAAAGGGAAACAGCGGCTCATAGCTTCTAACATAATGACTCCAACTGACCAGATATCAATAGCTATAAACACATATCAAATTGTTAAACAATTATTTTATATCTTATACACAAAAGTATTAAACACATTTATTGGATCAAAAGTTATTTATACTGAATTTTTCTTGACCACTTACCAGTATTTTGATATTTGTATTTTAAAAGGACTTCAGGAGCTCGAAACCCTGGTGTTCCTGCTCGAGGAGCCTTCATTTCTGGTCTTTTTATACAAATATTGCAAACTTTTAATTTGCCTACACAATCGCATGTAAGACGTTGCACTTTAGGAACAACAAAACTATTTTTCTCCTATTAAAAAAAAAAAACACAACACATGAATTTAACAAAATACATATTACTCCTAAGAGTTATCTGAGTTAGCGAAATACTAACATGGAATAAACTATTCATGGCATTTAGATTACTAGAATTATTATTCTTAGGAACATCTAATTGTTTTTTTATTGGTGAATTTTCCTTTAGTAATGGTTCTTTAGGCATCATTAGTTTGGTTCTTTTCCTTAAATTACATCCATGAGGTATAGAATTGGTGTCATCTGCTATGTTTTGAAGGATACGTTTTTGATATGAACTTAGTCGTATGGTTCCTACTGAACTTGATCGTTGATGGTTAACCTAAGACAAATTTTTTAAAAATTAGTTTTGATAACATTATAAATGGTATATAATTAACAACAATATAAAAATTAATTACTTTGAGGTCACAGATTGAACTTTTTTGTTTGTATGAAGACGTATCAGACTTATTATCAGGCAGATTTTTTATTTCCTTGCGTCTGGTAGGGTTAATGTTAGGATGAGCAAGTCCAAAATCAGTGAGCATGAAACTAGAAGATTCAAATTCACAATCATAAATATGATTTCAATGCAAAATTATATAAATAAAAATGTTATTAGGTACTTACGTTGAAGTTGAACGGTTATACAAAAAATTGCTAGGTTTCACATCTCTGTGAACAATATTGAAAGAATGTATCCTTTTTAACGCAATTAACAGGTTTTTAATGTAAAACCGCATTTCATTAGCATCCATTGTACATAGATAAGTCTGAAAAACCACAAATATATAATTACTCATAAATAAGATATGGAATTCGCAACTATTATTAGGATTTTGTTTGATTTTATTTAAAAATAAATACATACATAGGTATACTATAATATAATCTATAAAACTAATTACCAATGGATGGTCATGCTTGATATAAGGCATTACCAAGCAAACAGAACTTCCAATTCGTAATGAGGTTACTAATCCCATAACATTATCTTGTCCTCTAAAATAAATTGAAAACTTATTAATTTTATAAACTAAGAAAAATATGTATTATGAATAATATAAACATAAAACGTTTAAGTTTGGTCAATAATTTAATTTCAAGGTAAAATTAATGGCCAATGATCAGATATATTTAAATTTAAATCTTAATCAGGTCATATGAATATAATTAACATAATATCTAAATGAAAACCATAACTCAGGTGGCAGTGATATACTGCAACAGAACCATGCTCATTACGTCTCAAATCCACGGCTCACGACAAATAATAGGTATCCACCTTCAAATAGGTCAGTGCAATTGTACAAAAAATATACTCTTTCTCTCACCCGATCTTCAGTAGACAAAAAATTTCGCGGCGTAACTTTTCCGGGTGTGTAGTTTGCTTGATATGCTTGATGGCATACCGCTTCTTCTCAGCATCGGCCCTCGCGTAGGCCAAATACACCTTGCTAAACGTGCCGGCGCCGATTTTGCTTTGGATGACAAACGTCTCCCGCAACTTCCTGAATGACTCGTCCTTCATCGGGATCTCTGCAAACGTGTCGAAAATTTAAAAAAAACGTTTTCGTACGGCAAGATAAAACAACACTGTACGCCGTCGTCTCTACCCACTTTGTTCGGACGTCTCGCCGGCATAACTGTTGTTGTTAGTGCTGCTGGTTACAAGTGCATCTGAATTCTCTGCCATCATAGTGCAGTCGGAAGTGGATGTGTGAGAAGGAGCGCGCGGGTGTGTACGTGAGCTTGTGCGTTAGCGCTACTGGTCTCTACAGGAATAGAGAAAACTGCACCAAGTATGAGACTAGACACGATAGTTCGCCGACGATTTGTTTAGAGCGCGAAAAAGCGGTTCCCGTACGAAACTGATAAAAATCGAGTTTTGGCTCCGAAAAAATATCTTCGAAAAGGCGGCCAGGAAAATGTATGGTTAACTCGCTGTGTTGTTGTTGTTTACACCGGGAAACAGTGCGGCCACGAGCGCGCGATTAAAATATTTAATGCACCCGACAGCTGCCACTAGAGTGCGCACCGTTCAGCGAGTTATGAACGTAGGACCAATAAAAGTTTCTTTTAGGGGTCTATGGTTGTGACAATGATATTTTAATGTTTATGATCACTATAAACTAATTATAATCGTCTATAATACATCATACAGTAGTACCTCAGAATTGAATAATGGTAATAGTCTGTAATATAATAATTATTATACTATACATAATTCACGGGCGTATATACTAGGACATAATCCGACCTATAAGTACGGCCATGTCATAATCTTAGATCATTTATTATAGTAGGTACATGATTCAAAGTAATACAAGTAGGTATACAATCATAGTACACAGATAATTAATTGTGTAGAAATGTAGAATAACTAACTGCATAGCCGTCCCAAGGGAAGTAAATGGAGCAAGTACCCTAGAGCGTCCATTAATTTAGGGGGAGTCATAAAAACGAACTATAAAAATAGAAAAATGTGGTTTTCTTTTTTAGATATTAATTTCCTTTTGAAACTAGTATCGACGAAGAGTACCTAGGTACCTACCAAATTGTACCTATATACTATCATACTATTAAATATAAAATTAAGTAAATCTACAAAATTATATAAAATATATCTAAATTAGTAAATTACCAGTGGATAGAATATTATTGATGTTTTAAAATGTTTCTATAAAAATTTCCACTAACAACAACTTATGAGGATTGCGGAACATTTTATATTAAATGTTCAAGTTAATTGACAGTAAGTAAACAATTTTTGGTCAACAATAATATTTTAAATACTAATATATAAATCGAAATTTTCTTATAAGCCTATACATATAGGTAGTTCAAAAAATGCCAAAATATTTTGAAAATTTTCATTTATATCTACTTCATTATTTTTTTAAAGTTAAATCAAAAAAATGAAATTGATTTTTACAAAAACTGGGTTT
>PVMI01085209.1:217-18603 GCA_008528875.1 Aulacorthum solani
TGTGTGTGTGAGTGTGTGTGTGGTAGACTAGCAGCGCACTAAAAGACTGGCGACGGACGCACGAACACGCTATAGAGCTCGACGTACAGCGTGTGGTTTTTTGACGAAATCACTGCATCATTATATTATAATATACTCTTCTATCCATGCGTATGTGACTTTCGCCCACCCACGTGTATATTCTGAAACCTTTGCCAATATTCTGCAAATTATCCACGAGAATTTGCGAGTTCGTTTGCATTTTTGAAATTCACAAGCTCCCGGATTTCAAGTAAAAAATAACAAAATATGTCAGACCCAGTCTTTTCACGTAACCTATATTCAAGTTATCCTAGGATTTTTTTCACGCATCTAGTAATCGTAAATAGTTTAATAATATGATGATTTTGAACAACGGTAATGTACTATGTACCTACCTGCGGTGTATCCAAATTTTAGATTTTTTTTCCCTTTAGGTACCAACCTACATAGAACTTTAAGAACTTATAAGTTTTAAGATACGGTATCTTGGATACCTACAATGGTATGGATATTGCTATACCTGATGGTATATCCCCGATTTTATTAATATTTACAGAATATATTATATCTATTAATAGTTTTTAATATTATGTCATACATCGGTATTTTCATTGCAGAACAAAGCAGTGACAAATCACTTAAATCAGTATTTCATACCTCTGAGCTGCAGCAACATACAACCCATTTATCGAGTTACTCAATGATACAACCAAACCTAACCTGCATAACATAATTGAAAATATAGGATATCGCATCTATTGGTATCTACATGTCAATAATACGGTGATTTGTTGTTAGGGCATAATGCAGTGGTCGGAGTGTTTCAAAATAGGTGTCTTTCCTTTGTAAAGTTCTTATATTATAATCATATGGTTTAAACAGCCGCATGCCACGAGTATGCGTGTATGTGTGTGTATTGGAAGGGGGAATAAGTTAAGCTTCTTACACATTTTTTTATAATACAATTTGATATATAATTTAAATTGTAGTTTTTAGTATGATATCTTAATTTTGCATGTAACAATAAAAGAACCTACATTTAATGTTATTTATAATTAAATTACAAATATTATTTCACTACTTTACTATACTTCTATACTTCCACTATTTTTTTTTATCTTACGATTTGTTCTTATTTATTGTACACTGTATGCGTACAGTATTGTAGGTAATTATACCTATATAGTACATGGTATACAAATACAATACCTATGTCAATATTTATATCGAAAAGATCAATCGATTAAGTTACCAAATAGTTGTAGTAGTTGTACTAACGACTAACGAGCCCTTCCAAAATAAAATCCTGGCGGAATACCTATGCAGATCACCCGTATTTGATTTATTAATGGAGCCTGCGGGATTTCGGGAAAGTTACTGAATTACTACCGCGGTACCATCCACCAAGACTACCGACCTACCCAGAGTCGTACTCAGACTTGAAATTTGGATTCGTTTGGAAACTAGTCCAGCCGATTTTCTACGTAAAATTATTAAGTAATAATATTATTATTATTATTATTGTTAGGTCATAAGTTATAAGTTATAACTATTATTTGTTTTTCACATGTTGATGAAATTTTTTTAATTTCGATAATGCGGCATTGTGTACCGAAATTTTACCACACAACTATACTCCTCTCTACGTCTCTCACCTTTGGCCGATGTTCAAAGAGTAATCGAATACCTCCTACACTGCGACGAGCGTTGTTGATGCATGTACATTACGCTCTGTAGCTCAAGCTCGCCGGGTGCTTCTTGTCAACGTCGAATTTTGTGTAAATATGTTAATGGTGATAAAACAATTATTATTATTACTATTATTATTTATTATTACTTCTATTTGTCGTGGAAAAATATAAGAAGTGAAAAGAGAGAAGTACCTGTCGCAATGTACCTACGACCTACCTACCAGACTGACGGCATTTATAGGTATAGGTGTAATACCTAGTATATTAATTGTATGATAATAATATGTTCATTAGTAGACTCTCTACTTAGGTACCTGCGACAATGTTTTTTCAGAACAAATGTCAATATATGTATACTATATATAGGTATATTATATTGTATATTTGTATGAAATAAAAAACCTTTAATTTTTATTCGATTTTTAATAAATTTTACTTTTTTGAGTCCGCCACCTATGTTTTTTTTTTCGAAACATACAAGTTTTATAAAATAGTTAGTTATTATTTTTAAATATTGTCTGGCAGTAGCGACTCAATATATATTGTTGTCGTCGTCAACGTGCATCGCCCTAACTTTCATCGTCCGAGTTCGGTTTGCATATTATATTTTGTTTGCCATTTAACCACAGAATACGACGTCTAAAAAAAGATAGATTTCAAAATTTTAATTAAAGAATTGATCACAAAAAAGTCAATATTTAAAGTTAAAATGATTTTAAACTTAGAATCAAATTTGACTGTATGCGTTATCTCATTTTCAAAGCACGATACATTTTATTTAATATTGTAGAAATAATAAACATTATAATTTCTATTATCTGTAAATTAATAAGTTTTATTAAAAATAATTATATAACGATTGTTTTGTGTATAAAAATTAGTTGATTGTAATTAAAACTGTAGATTAACTAAAATTATTGGTTATTAAAATATATGTATAATATTAAATATACAATTACATCTATTACGAAATAATTTGAGAGGCGGCCCCAAAACATTCATTACCTAGCCGCCTAGGGGCCATCAAATTTTTAATCCGGTACTGATTGTACCTCGTACTTATTTGTAATTTGTATGTTTATCACATTCTACTAATGTGAATTATGTTATTATCTCTGTTAGGTACACCATTTTTAAACATTAATCTAGGTAACTTAGATACCTATATTATGGCTATATAGCTAATGGCTATATTATACAGTCAGACACTTTTTACTGTTCCAAAATAGTTTAAAATACGAAAAATGTATTTTAAAAATGAACGCCTCCACTTTTCATAGGTATATTATTATTTCTAAAACTGTTACATCACCGTGCACAATAATTGGATTTCGTACAAGCTTAAATGCCCGTACGTTGATATACATACTATAGGTACCTACTTTATAATATCTATACAGATAACTCATGTTTTATACTTAAGAGATTTTCTTTTCTTATGCGTTTGGACCAATGCCTAGGTTTTATTGTGTTGTGCGAGACCTTGCGATATGTATATATATATATATCTATGTCCTATACGTTATATAAATATAAATATAACATAATGATAAATAATTAAAGTCCATCAGTTTCTTTTATACTTTTATACCATCAAGGCGATACCTTTTTTTATGAAACTCAAAATGAACCCTGTTCCCTATTCTTTCCTTCTCATAGTGACATTGTCAATAGGTACCTAGGTACTACGCGTTCACTAAAACTATACAAAATATGTAGGACGTAGGTATCAATGTTATAAAACTAATTTTTTTTATAAGAGTTTGAAGTTCAAGTCTTAACAAATTTGACCAACTTACCTATATGTACCTCCAAGCTCCAACATAACTTTCGCCAAAATAGTGTAGTATAGGTACTTGTTTTTTTCGGGAGATTTTTTAACATAGACTATATTTCCGAGGACTTTTTCACCAAATATTCAAAAAACCAAGGAAACTTGGCACCTTGTTATAAATGCTTAATTATTTAAGCTATATTAAAATATATTAAATTCATACCACCCCTCCCCCTTCAAAAAAAAGGCCTAATTCCGCCACTGCATTGATCATTTACAGTTTACAGTTTACACTATACAACCCTCGCAAACGACGAAGCAAAAACGATTTGATGGAATACCTACCCAGTAACTCAACCATTGAAAATAATTTTGGGGGGAAAGGCATTATAACTTTTTAGAATAGGTAATAAATAAAATATAAATATGAAGTACCTAGGAAAGTATCATCTATAAATGTATAATTTTAGATTAGGCAGGTTCCGATTATTATCAGTTCGTTTAATGTACATAGGTACATAATAATATACAAATTATAATAATATTATAACGTGTGTGATATATATATAAATATATAATATACCTACCTACCTTTATACAGTGTCTAGTTTAGAGATGGAGGGGTCGGGCAGAAGTTATTAGGGGCCATTTTTGACCAATAACATACAACATACTTAATATTTTAAAAGTATAAAAAAACTTTTATTATATTACCATCATTCTTATGTTAATATGTCACAATATGTATATTATATAAAAAAATCAAACAATAATATGCAATTCTTGTCATATAATAAATACCTAGTACCTGTCCTAATATAATATAATTTTGAAAATTATACAATACCTACAAAAAGTTTAACAATATATATTATATTATATACCTAACTTTTTGTTTTGGTCGAAAAGCAAAAATGACGAAGAGGGTACTTTTTTGGTCGAAAACGGTCATGCCTGTTATTAAATACCCTTGGGAAATGCCAGGAATGCCTCCATGATAGATGCTAGAAAATTTTAATATTTAATTTTTTTTTAAATAATTACAAAAACCATGTACATGCTTCTATTGTTATATATTTTGTTGATATAAAAACTTAAAAATAATTTTGATTTGATATATTATCTAAAATTGTGTTTGTGTTAGGTTACAAATAACCTAGATCCTGCACTGCATATTATGTAGGTTTGTAAATTTCCAGTTAAATCTTCCACAAACAGTCACGTGTTAATAATTTTTACCTTCCACACATTTATAGTAGATAGGTAATTCTAGGTGCATATCATGTTATCACGTAAATTAAAATTCAATAAATCTGTTATAAGGCTAAATAAAGTTCCCAAATGTATTTAAAACCCATCATAAATGTATAATATATTAATTAATCTATATCTATGCTCAAACTTTAAAATAATTGTAACTGTAGTAGGTACCTAAATATTAATTTCTTTGCTGTGTGGGTAATTTTTACTTGGACTAAATGTTCACTTTTATTTCAACAAATTTGAATCATAGCAGCTTTATTTAATTAACAATGTATTCACTAATGAAACCACACTAACTATTTAACTAATATAACTTTATTCAGAGTACAGACATGCCGATTGGCCTATTGGCTTAGGTCCAATCTAAATATTTCAATATATTTTTATTAGTGGGTGCAAAATGAAAATATCCATAGGTAACTTTAATATTATAGTCATAACCTTAAGGTGGACAAGTTAATGAAAAAACTAATTTGAGTTTTTTCAATTAAGTCAACTTTAAGTTATTTATTCAAATATACATAGACATAGGGTCAGTTAGTCATATTATAATTTAAGTATCTAATAAATATTGTAGCTTATATACAACCACCATAACAGTTCACATAATATTTATAACAGAAAAAGATAAAGACTAGATAATGCTTAAAAAAATATTTAACTAATACACATATCTTTTTAGATTTTTATGTATAAACAAAAACTAATGACGACCTAGCACCTAATTTTTAAGCGTTAGGCTTAAAAAGGTGGGCAAGTAGATACTCTGATATAGATACAATGTAAGTGTAGAGTGGGTCACTCTAAATGTATTTAATGTATATTTTATTGAAACGAAAAACGATTCTATGCATAAATGGTTTGTCTGCCTATTTTATCATGTATAATATTTTATGATATAATATTGATATTTCTATAAAGGTAATTTGTTTTAATATTAGTCTTCCAGTAAGTTCATTACATTTTTTCCAAAAACAGTGCATTTATTATCCTATAAATTTAAATTTTTATATTACATATTAACTATATACCGTGTTATTTTGTTTTCTTAGTATTTTTCTGATCGATTTGGAAAAACAAAAAAAAAATAATAGAAAAATGGAGGAACCTTTTATAAAATGTATTAGATTGACAGTATTTTTTATATACATTTATAAAAATAAAACATTAAAAGGGTATGTAACCGCACTGCAGTACAATAGGTGTCAAGCAAACCGTGCCATAGAGAAAGTCACTATAATGTATGAGTTAAATTTGAATTCAATGAATTTATCATAGCATAACAAAAAAATTATATGAAATGATAAATAATAGATTATGTCTGTTATTGGAATGCATAATTTGTGTTACAGACGCTACCTATAATATTGATAAATAGATTTATTTATTAATAAATAAAAAGACACAAATAATATTTGATTTATTTAATGATATCTCATATTTACAAGTCATAATATTAAGTAATTACTATATTTTAAACAAATAAATATAATCCTATTATCTTTTCTTTCAAACAAAACAGTTATTTAAATTAAGTGTAAACAAAATCAAATATAGGATAATGATTAGAAAATATATAAATAATAAATCACCAAACTATATAATGCACTAAGTATCTTACTTGTGACTTATGAGTTACAAAAAATGTACACAAATTAATGGTATTTAGTTCATTGTAATAATTTAAAGGAAACAATTAAGTTCAACATTTAACTCTTAGTACCCTAAATTCTACAATATTAAAAAGCCAACAATTAAAAATTAAAGACATTATATTTCAAGTTGAAGCAAACTAAATACTTTTTTAGTAATTTAAATTTACACTGTTGTCTTAATAAATTATTAAATACAAATAATAGTACTATAATTTTAATATTTTAGGTCCCAATAAATATATCAAGTGCATTAAACAATATTGAAATGTTGTTATAACTTATAAGCTATAAGTTATGCCCTATACATCATAGGCTTTGAATTAAAAATAGATTAATGTGTAATAGTCCATTTTAAATATATGTTTAATGGAAATTTTGATAAAATAAAGTTAAGTTAAAGTTATGTAATATACAAAAGTAATTATTATATAATATATATTATGTTAATGTTTTTTATGTACTTAATATTATATACTGCAAGAATGATAAAACTAAAAGTTGTGCATTAATACAAACTATATAAGACAAAAACAATAGGAGTTATTTTCCAAAATAATTATCTAATAGAAGTAATTGCTAAAATGATTTGGTAAACCCAAATCGTTTATTATATTTATCTACCATGTGAATATTTGATATACCTTAAATATTTAAAACTATATAATATGTTGATTAATATATTTATTATTTACACAAAAGGTATTTTTGATAGCTCAAATATAGTATTATGGTACAAAATATGATAAAATAATAATCATGAGTATATAGTAGTAGAAATTAAATTACGGACCAAATGAAAAAAAAAGAAGATTTTACATTAATCAACTTTGACAACGCTATATATTTTTCGAACAAACCAAAATGTTGCAAAAAATCCAATTGTACCTGAAAACATATACATTTTATTAGAATAAATATAAATAATTGATCATAAACCATTATTAAAAATATTGATTGGTATATGTGTAGGTTAGAAGTCTAACTATTATATTTCAATTAACTATTGGGCACAGCATAAATTGATATTAAATAATAAAAAAAACATATATTGTGACCTGGTAAGAACATGTTTAACTTGAGGACAATTATTTGCACAAAACCCTGCGGACAAATATGATGCTAGTGTTTGGACGACATACATCACAGTTGATAATGTTTGAAAGAGTTTTTATATTTAGGAACATTTTTAACTCCAATTAAGTTTGAATTGTACAAAATCTTTTAATTTTTTAACATTTTTAACTTACCAGTCATTAAGAAGAATAAGAACACCATTATGAATGTGTATCCAAAATAAAGGAAAGTTGAAGCAACACCTTCAATATTAAGTCTAGTTTTGAAATAGTGAACGCAATACAGAAATAGATAAAATGATGTAAAAGCACTGGTCAAAAAACTCCTCCACCACCAATGATAATCCTGTAAAAAATAATTTTATTAAAAACTCCTTAAACACTTTTATACACTTAACTTACTTCAGCACATAAATGGAAATAGCATAAAAGAACAGTAGTTTCTGAACATGTTATTATGAGAATAATAAACACGAGGAATAAAAATCCAAACATATAATACATTTGGTTGGACCTGAAATGAATTAAATAACATAAGTAATGTAATAAATACAATTTTGAACTCATCAAATTAATATTTTTTAACTATCCTACAACAGCATAAAATTCTCAAATATTAATACTATTTTATATTTCAAAGTTAAATAAACACTTAAGTCATAAGTTCTCATACTCAATTTTGCTATAATTAAACTTACCATAAAGAGTTGAGGATAAAATAAAGTTGAATAAATATGCAGCCAAAAGGCAAGACTCCACCCATAATAATTCCTGGAAATGGTTGTGTATAAATGGTTTGTTCTGGAATTTGACGTGGGATTTGATTTGTTCTAACAGGATGTTCAATCGGCTAAAATCACATTTATGTTTAAGTCAAATATTACTTAAAATATTTAAATCTATCATAAATTTAAAATGTATTCATTTTGTACAACATCAATTGGATATAAATAAAATCAAAAAATATAGGTATACATTTATGCTGGTATATTTTTTGTCACACTGCTGTACTCTCCCAATATACTAACGAGAACTGATTAAATATTAACTTGCATGTAGGGCCATATACTTCATAATAGTACCAAATATTAATGATAAAGATAACAATATGTCACGGTCATTGTGGAATATCCAATACAGGCCACAAAGAAGTGTGGATGATTCTAGCGTCTTTATTGGAGCTAGTCATTCACATATTTTCATGACCCACGCTGTGGATTATTAATACTAATAGATACAATAGAATCTATTGTACTTATTAATGTTATAGTGTCAGCATGGCATTATATATTTGCCATCCCTGTATTAATATGTATACATTTTCAATTTTATCATATTATTTTAATTTTTTTGATGTAAGTATATGTGTGATGTATTATTTATTTACAAAATATAAATATATAAAATAACATAATAAAATACTCACTCGTTTACGGAATCCAAATAATGCACCAACAAATGTAAGTGGTACAGATACACAAAACCATAATACTAACAAAACAAATAATGTAGAAAATGGTATAGCAGCAGAACTTTCTTTGGCCCATAGAACCAAATTCATTATGAAAAATAAACAGAAGACCACTCTATAAAAAAAATATATATACATATATAATAATGCAGTAAATTTCTTAAATTAAAAAACTCCCATCCCTTAAACTGCAGATAACATAACAAGTTTTACATATGCTTGAGCATTTTTCTTTCAATTTTTGACAGAAAAATGTTAATTATACTGTGTGTGTACATTGACCATGTGTCAAAATTGAGCACAGGTACAAACATTGTTATACTATATAATTCAACTAATAGCCAGGAGGCTAGAATTAGATAAGTAATTTTTAAAAATACATACTTAAAATAAAAGTGACAAATATTAACATGATAATAAAAGTAAAATTACAATATCAACTAATTTGAATATTAAATATGGATTCTTATTTCTTATCAACACAATTTAATTTAACTGGCTTTCAATAAACATACACGTTCTGGGTATTTTGGCATTATTTTCAATCTTACCCAGGGCAAAACATTGAAGTCAATATTATATTTGTCTTCCACTTTTCACCACCAAAACTCTTATAAATTCTTGATGATACATAACCAGCAGGTGTCCCAAGGCATACAAATAATATTAAAGAACAAGTCATAAGTGAACCTCGATTTGCTGGTGATAGAAAACCCAAACAAGCAAATGCTGAAACACCATCATAATAATACAATTTTTAAAAGAAACAAAAATTACACTTAAAATTTTATATTACCAAGAGTTACAACAGTCATACACAAAACTTGTACTCCAGAGCCAACAAAAACTGCAAGTAACATTCCTCTTCTTGGAGGACGAAAAACATCTCCATGAACTAGTTTCCAACCAAATTCTTCCTTAATATCGTCACCAGCATCAATCTAAAGAAATTCAGTATAAATTTAATGAACACATTTAATTCAAATAATATTGTATATAATTTAACTGCAATCTCAAATTTAGGTTTTAAACATCCTAGTGATAACCAAAAATGGTAGATTTAGTATAAATATTTTACATTACCAAATTTTACTTTACCTGATTATATCTAGCAATATCTTTATGCAGTGTACGCAATATAATCATTGCTACCATCCCAGATAAGAAAATTACTATCATTAAAGAATTTAAAATGCTGAACCATTGAATATTGGTAGGTGGCACAGAATCCAAAATATAATCCCAGCGTGAAGACCATTTTACAGTGTTGTTCATCTATAATTTAATTAAATACAAAATGTAAGTTAAAATTATAAAACATATTTTGAATTTAAAAAATCAGTTTGAATGATAATATATTTATTGAATAAATAATTATGTATACAATAAATACTTCATACTAACTTCAAATTGAATAGAGTAAGAATATGTTATATTCAATGGAGTATTTATTTTATCAGCCGGGATTTCCATGAATCCAGTATTACAACTAGTGACTGGAAATTTATGTTGTATACTTTTTGGTCTCACTTTAACAGCTATAAGACATAAAAAAATACTGATTATTATATTAATACAAATATTCAAGATATTAGAATCAAAAGGTTTTATTTAAGCCATATAAAAAATTCTATATCGAAATATTTTTTAATTTCATATTTTACTACATATACTATACAAGAATAAAATACATAGTTTACTATCAGGTAAAAAGTTATTTATATATAATCTAAATGAAACCATTGGATAAAACATATATACACACCTATAATTCTGCCACCCTCCGAACTGAAAGATGATCCCCAGTCTTCGTGCTTTCCACTGTGATAAGTAATAGTAAATTCTAAATGATTAAAAATATAGTAAGTATTTGGCTTCAGTGCTTGTGGAACAACCTAAAACAATACAAATTGTATTAACAGTACACAATAACATTTTGACCAAACTCTATTAAAGGAAAGTGAAACTCAGGAACTATTTATAATTTACTTTGAAAATATTTATTAATAATAATTATTTAGTCTATTTAATCTTACTCTCAGAATAGTTGCACATAAATTATTATCATGGTTGGCTGGTTTATAACAACCCATTGGAAATCCTGTACTACAATACTGCTGGCCATCTTCTAAATCATAGCACCAAGTGACTGGCATATTATCTGAAATATTAATAAAAACAAATTATAATATAATAATATAGTTAATTTCATAAAACAAAATAATTTTTTTAGTTAATTTTAGTGTAATTTTTATTATCTTAAAATAGTTGGATAAATTGATTTGATATTTTGGTAAGTACATAAGTAAATATAGATGATTTAATTTTACCGCATTATGTAAAACAAGTAAAACTACACTTACCGACGATAAAATGATGTTGATAATTTAAACTCATTCCTCGCTTAAGTACAAATAGCTTCATGTTACTAATTGAGTCATTAGGGATATAACGTTTAGTACAGAGTACTTTACAATCCTCATTGTTTAAAAATGATACCTACGGATAAATAAATAAAATAAGTAAAAGTCCAAAATATGTATGTCTTTAATGGTGCAGAAGAACTATTATCCATCTCAAAAGCCTGTTGAATATATTTATAAGAATACAAAATACATACAAGCAGCCCCAGATTGAGATCAATGTTAGGATGAGAAAAATTGTATGCCAAATTTTACTAGCCACTTATAAAAACATTATTTTAATATTTAATTTCTGTTTAATTTTATGGCACAAATATTTTTCATATTTCAATCAATATACAAAACTCCATCATTGATCAACTTTAATAATAATATCTTTTCTGACTTGTTGGGCAAATATGAAGAAAATTAAAATAGTTGTTACAAATTTGTTACAACGAGATATAAATATATGGAATTTATTTAAATCTAATTATGTAATATACATAATAATTTTAAAATTATATGTCCTGACTTACTTCAGTAAAACTCATGTAAAAATATTTTAATTAAGTCACAGTACAACAATTACACAGTTATAAGTTCTAATAAAATCTAAAACCATCAGTACAATAAGTTTTAGTAATTAATTAAAAATTAAAAGGTATTTATATTTTTTATTGAAAAAACTATTGTGGCTGGTGCTCTGAATCTGTGGTCAAATACAGTTCTATAGGTAATGCTGCTTATGCCTTATGACCAAATCAGTGTGCAATATACTATTGGTCACTGACAACTAAAAAAAGTAAATCCTATTTATACTGTAATACCTACATTTATGCAATTATGTTTTTCATAAGCTCACAAGTCATTCTCATCAAAATTTCAGACAATTAGGATAAGTTCTACACATATATTATATATATATATATATATAATAAATCAATATCCTTATACTCAATAGAATATAATGAATTATTCAGCAAATTAGTATTAAAAAATAATAATTTAAACACTTACATTATATCCAGAAGGTCTAATTCTTTCACCAAATAAAACTTGCCCAAGATTTTCAGTTGGAGATTTACTTTCATCGGTTGTACAAAAGTCAAAGCTAAAAATCAATTTGAAAAATCATTACAATTGTTAAAACTAAAAAAAATAACTTTTTCCATTTAACATTTGAGAGAAGTCAACAAAAAAATTCAAAACTATTTAAATAACTTTCTATTGTNNTTGTCTTCTTACGAATCTTTTAATGACTTTTCAGCCTATCTTGATCTTGAAATTCTAATTTTAGTTTTAAAATATTTAATGGGAAAATTCAGTATATTTCAAATGAAAGAAATAAGATATTCATAAATACAACAAATATTCTAATTAACACGAAATATAAAAATAAGAAACACTTTATTTATACCATAGTTGTTTTTAAAACTATTGATAGGTAGTATATGTTAATACAAATGAAAAATAGTAGTTTTTACTTAAACAAATTATTAATTATTGAAAAAGTATTATAAAATACATTAAAATTAACCGGTGGTAGTAATTTAAACTCAAACTCTTAAATATTTGAAGTGATTTATAAATATAAAACCTATAAATTATAAAGTTATCACTTATTTGTTTAAAAACTTGGAAATAAAAATTCAAATTTTTTTAGACAATAAAAATGTATCTAACATTTGTATTTGTTGATGTTACTGCAGTGATGAATAGATGCATTATACTTTTAATTCTGTTTTTTTTTGTATTGAAAATTGTTTACATTAAAATTATAATCAAATCAATATTTGTTTTACTAATCAAATAATATAAAATATAAAATATGATAAATAATTGTGTATGTCTTCAAAATTACACAGTATAAAATCATAATTTATAACTATAATAATACGTCCTATGTGTAAATTACTTTTTATTGCTACAAAAATATGTTATAATATTTAACATTAATTCAAATATTTTTTTTATATGTTATACAACTATAATTGTAATAGGCTATGTTGGTAGTTGTAAAACTTTTAAATACAGTTGGCTTGTTATAGAATGGAAATGTATAATATATACTTTATTAGGTCAACAAATATCAAACTTAAGATAGCTATCATAGCATAATATTATTAAGACCTAAAAAAAAAAGATTTGGATATTCAAATAAATTGTAGTAGAAAATTACTTTAATGAAAACATACTATCTATTGCTAATGATAGAGTAATATATTGTGTAAGTATTATTTTACTTTAAAAAAGTAAAATTTCAAATTGGACTTTTCCTTATAATGAAAATAAGGAAGTTTTTTTCACCAGAGAGGAAGGTTATATATTGACTTGTTTGTGACAAATCTGTCTAAATATGTACCAATAACTCGTGTATACGTAGAATGTAGTTTTTCTTTGAAAAATAGAAGATTTAATTTTAATGAACATAATTTGGAAATGTCTTTTATTAATAATTATCAATTTTAATTCGAATTGTAACATTTATCTAAGTTTTTATATAAATTTTGAATTTTAATAGTTCAATTTATTATGCAATTTTTAAGTATTTTTTGATACAATTATAGAATCTTAATATGCAATTTAACCAGGTCTTTAGTTATAACTCATAATAAATTGAATTAAATGCTTACAATTAGGTAATTAACTTTTAAATTATAATAATTGTTTCACGCTAATAGTTTAATTATTTTACCAGACTAACTAGATCTATTTATATTAAGATAAATATTTTTCTCGAAGACAAACTAATGAAATGATTTATAACTCGGTTAATAACTGTAAGATTGGATTTAAATTTAGTTTGTTATTTCAATATACTTCAGTCGATATTTTAATAAGCATATTTTATGTCCTATCACAGAAGTAAATTAACACATTCAACACCAGTGATGCAGTTATACATTTATACATCCTTGTAAGTTTTTTACTTTATGCAGGTATTGGAGTATTGCGTTTATGCATTATAATTCACAGTGATACTTGTTTGTCAAGTCACTAAAAATTTTAAGCATTATTTATTTTTATCATATTTCAATAACATTCTATAAATGCGGCTTTCATTATAGATCTTTGAAATTTAAGGTCACCATTGTGAATAAAATAATAAATATAAAATCAAAATTGCATGTTGGGTTTTAATATCGATTATTTTTAGATTTTCTTAAGAGCATCAGTTGCATAAAACCAGTAGTTCTATAGTAAAACTGAACATGCCATGTTAATGTGTCGATGGCGTTGAATGTGTTAAAATTGAATAGATTCTAAAATATTAAAATACTCAACAACTGTTCAGTTTAATATTTTACTTTAAATAGGAAGGCAATAATGAGGCAGTGGCTCACAATTTATTTTGGCAATATTGTAATTCATTAAAAATGAATATACATAATGATAAGCATTAAAAAAGTTTTAATAATTTTAGTAAAAATAAAAAATATTTAAATTTATAACAAATAACAATATGCATTGACTTACTAATGGTATTCGTATGGTATGACTGATTCATCAGAATTGAGTCGGTTTACAAAGAACTCAATCTTATTCTAAAACAAATGCATAACAAATATATATGTAAGAAAACAATGTCAATACAAAAAAAAAAAATCTATGTGCCTAAATAATACCTAATCAATTTTAAAATATGAATAAATAACAACATTTCTGTAGCCCGCGTTACTTATTGTGCCACAATATTTCAATACTTCAATTCACTATAATTTCGAAACTAAGTCTGATTTGACAAATTCTGATAGCATCATAACTTTTTTCATCAAAAATAACATAGTATTAGATAAAAAAAATTAAAAAATTAAATGGGAGCTTAACTAGAATTATGCCATATATCCTATGGTCTATGTCTCATATTCTTTTAGTTATTTTATTTAAACGTTAAAGACTTATAAATGTCCTAATAATAAAAATATAAAATGTTGGTGAATGGCATTTTACACATGATAACATATGAATAATATGGATAGTCACATAGTTCGATATTATTTATAGTTAAAATCGGAAATTTTAGCTCAAAAATAATGTCAACAGTATGTGGATAAGATTGTAGTATCTTAAAGATGATAGATTAAAAATAGATTCATACTAATATTGATCACAAAGGTATACCTCCTGAGTGGTCGCTGTTACGACAGTGCATAACAAAATATACTAGTTGACCGTGCACTCAGTACGCATTATTAGAAATAATTTTATCTCATACAGTTGTTAAATATCATAATAGCTTAGAGGGGCTTAACATGCATTTTAATAATGTTGTTATTTGAATCATGTCTATTTTTCTTAATAGTCTAGGGAAGGAAAATCTATCGCTACGCGCAGGAAGTCTACCGATGTTTGGCTGAAAACAAATAGTTTAACAGAAACTGATTATTGATTGAAGGGGTGGTAAATGGTAGTCACTTGTCTGCTCACCACCGGTCGATCAATGGTGATAGGGAAAAATATTTACCGTGCATGACGTAGCCGATTCCTTGCAATAGTTTACGGGTGCCAAGCCCGGCAAGTAGAATGCCGAAACGTAAGCGGAACAGAGTCCGAGGAACCATACGACCGACGCAGAATTCATTTCCAAACGATTTATAACAAACGATCAGGACGAAGTCGCAGACAACTGCGAAACAAGCGCGAGTGCCGGCCCCAGTGCGTGGATGCTATGAAATTCCTCTGGAAACGCAACGTTGTCGAAAAAAACTTGATAACGTTGGTTGTTGTTATCACAAGCACAGCGTAGGACGACGGCACTCAGCTCAAAATTATTACCGTATGGCCGCCCATGGAATTTACGTCTCCATTTACGTTAAGCACGCATGCGCATGAAGACCGGCGACAAATGGTCGAATCGATGGCCGTGACATTTTGTCGGCGGCCAAAATGCCAAATCGATAACCGCACGAATCACACGTCACATTATTATTATTATTATTAGTCGTGTACAAAATTAATACCTAATTATATTAAATGTAATATTTTTGTAGCCTACATAATGTTGGTATAGATCGGTAAATTCACCGTACTAGGTAATAAGTATAATTATAAAGTATGAAGTAAACACGATTTTTATATTTTAAATTTAAATTTAAAATGTTTTTTTTTCAATAGGTACAATGGAAGTGAATAATAGACAATAGCCAATAGGTAAATCGTATTTCACATATTATTCACTAATATTAATTTAATTATTTCCGTTCTTGACTACACCTATACAACAGTACCTAATTAGTAATATTAAGACACTGTTAATATTAATGTAATAATTTTGTCACACAAATACACAATAAATAGTAATAATACCTAAATAATTATTCTGTGATTTTGTATCTGCTGTGTAGCAGTCTGATTATTATTTTTATTTGTTTAAAGGAAGGAAGGGCAACCGGACCATTTCAACCAGGGTTCCATTTTAGAAAAATTTCTTATAGACTTGTAGTTTTTAAAAACAATTATACCTAATTAATTAATGTTAAACTGATAATAGAATAATACATATGTTTAGGATTACTCGATATTACCTAGAAAATTATCCAGGCGTATAGGCGATACCTGTTCTAAAATGTTAATGACATCTTCATAATTTAATTTCGTCTTTGTAATTTGTAATTACAGTGGAACTTCGATAAGTCGAAAACCTTGATAAGTCGAAAAAAATTCTGTTCCCTTGCGAAAACCTAGATTACTCAAAAAAAAAACTTTAGATAACTCGAGTCTCGAACATTTTGTGCTCCGAATATAGGCGGATAATCCGATGACTGAAAATAATTTAAGTGTAATAGAAAATACTATTGATAATAGCAAATCTCAAATTTTAAGTCGTTGTAAAATAACAAATTATCCATTATAAAGTTGCAACACACGTTTTATTAAATTTTTTTCGTAATGATTTTTTTAAATTTAAATAACCTATATAATCACATTTTTTTACATTGTATAAAATACTACTTAAAAACTTTGATACATACATTCATTCATTCATACATACATTTTAAAAACTCTTTAAGTCTAATTTTTTTCTAAAACCTTTGTAACTCGAAAACCTTAGTAAGTCGGAACCTTGATAAGTCGAAAAAATTGCATTTCCCTTGAATTTAAGTAAAATATAATTAAAATTCTACATTATTTACTAGATTAACATGTACAAAGATTATGGACGTGTACCACAAGCCTTCAACCAGGGACGGATTAGAATTTCTGACCAGCCCAGGAAAATAACTTTTTAACGGCCCACTATTATAGCAGTAATGTATTTGTCGAGGGCAAGTGTACCCAGCGGTGTATTGGGGGGGTATACGGGATTATACAGCGTATACTCACTTCTTTAGTTTTTTAACCGTATACCTACTCTCTAAATAAATGACGATACGCGGGTGTACGGCCCCTTATACCTATTAGAGTTTTCGATAATAAAAACAAAATGTTCTGTATATATTTTGTAATTTTCATTTCTCAGATATTAAATTATTTTACTATATTTTAGTATAATAATATAATATTATTAGCTAATTATCAAAAAATATTTTGAGAACCAATTACCAGTATCAGATAGTAGATACCGATATAAATATATTATGTCTATTTTTAACTTGTTTTGCTTGTTAATTTATAATAGTATTAATATATTATTATACATGAATAATGATAATTGATGACAGCCCTGATGATTGGCTGAGTGTGTGGCCATGTGGGTATGGCATAATATATTATGCAGGTATAATATAATTATATATTATATTATATTATTGATACATGTTCTCCGTACCTCAATTCTAAATCGTTTATATTTATAACAATGTTTATTAAAATTATTTAGAAAAATTTTCGTCTATAAATGGCAATTAGTAACCAATAACCATTCTAATTTCTTAGACTGTACTAATTGTTTTAAGTTCTTCGTTGGTCAAAGTGATAAATCCTAGGGCTGTGTATAATTATTGATTAATTTTGTTTTTCATCATTATTAAATAATCACATAAAGAAAATTTTTTATAAATTTATAATTATTTTATTTAAGTATTTTATATTT
>PVMI01085210.1:0-18463 GCA_008528875.1 Aulacorthum solani
TGGTACCCTAAGTTGGAGTGAGGCCAAAAAATCAAACACTGATAAAAATTCAAATACAGTCAATAACTTTCGGTATAACTGTGATCACAAATTCTCCATTTTACAATCCAAACAATACGCTTAACTCGGATTTGAAAATAAAGAATATATAGAAGAAATTGCTAAAATCCTGTAGGTGCATATGTTTTTGACCCCGACTATCAGACAGTTCAAACCCCTATATCTATGTCTCTGACACCATCTTTCTAGGAAAACTTTATAGGAACTAGAAACTGGTGTAGTGACTTAAATCTTAGTCAACCTGTCATTCTAGGGACAAAACTAATCAATTTGTGAAGTCCACTAAACAATGTTTATAAACTGTTTTTGGTTAAAAAAATGTTACATAATCATTTTAATATTATATTCGAACGGTGATTGTAATTTATCAGTTTTTCAGCAGTTATTTCATGTGATACCCTTAACATGAAAATATCAGAAATTTATTGGTGAAACTTTATGAATTAATCAGTGAAGTTAGGATTTACATTAATACTAAACACTAATTTATATTAAGTTTTTTGGATGTATGGCAGTTGTCAGCCGTAAATAATTCGCATGACATAATTTCGTTACAGGACATATTTTTCAAACACAACAATTGACAGTATACGTCAATATGTTCACGTGTATAATTTCTCAAAAAAAATCGATTTTTCATGTATAGGTATTATAATACGATAATGATATATTATTAATGTATTACCTTTACATATTTATACATGTTTTATTTAAATCATCCACTATATGTATTGTCGTACACTAACGATTTTCGAGCAAACAAATGTACGCTACCAAAATGTCGTGTGAACTATTTTCGAATAACAATTTACGTGATACCATATTAAAATACAGAAAAAAAAACATAAAATATTACCCTTTGATAGTTAGATTCATTTTATTTCAAAACCATTTAGTTTTATTTTATTCCAATAAATTATTCTTTAATTTCTCAAGATAATTAAATTAACTTTATTCATCAATTTTACAAAATATATTGGACTTTTATTGTTTTATTTGGTTTAATAAGACGTAGGTATAACTGTATCAATAATTGTAACTTTATAGGTTATTGTTAATATTACATTGATTTTATAAAGTCATACACAAGTACTTGTTAAATATTTTAATATTATAAAAGTTATAGGTACCTTTACAATAAAAAATAAATAAAAAAATGATGTAATGTTCATCATTACAAACTGTAATTAATTTTAAGAACACAAAACATTCTTAATACAACAATAATGATGATAAAAAATAACATTTTAATTTTCTTCTTAAATGATAATATATATAGTATATTATGTTTTACTAAATATTATTATATCTATATTCTATATAGATATTTGTTCAACTTGATAAAAATAAACTCGTTTGTCTAAACACAAGCGTTTGATAATCATTTCAACATCTCAAATGTCGTATAGTTGATGAATAAATGCAATTCAAATGTATTTTAATGTTGATCCGTGAGTTCGAAAGGACTAAAGCTGATTCATTTTGAGTACAATAAGTAAATGTTTCAGTTCGATTCCTTCGATTCCGAAGTCAATGCATAAGATTATTTTAATGTTAGTCATTCCTTAGTCAACAGTCAATATTGTATTTTTTTATCGTTTCTACAATATTATCAACTAGGTATTCAACTGGCCATTGTCGATATTAAGTAAGTACGAATCAAAAGTTCTGATCACCGTTACTTTGTCTAGGGCTCTATGAGTTTCATTCCTGCCACTGTCTGCCGAAAGACTTTGTCTAATATTGCCACATGGAAACGTCTATGATCACGAGAGTCGATTTTGTTCTTGGTAACGGCACCAGCTTAAAGTATGGTGGGCACAATTGTTTGTTAAACATACAAATATTTTATTCAACACTAGTATAATAATTAATTACCAGTTGTCGCTTTTATCGCAACGAATATTAAAATATTTATACTTCTGAGGGTCCTCGGGTAGTCAGATGACCTTATCAGGGCGATATCGAATAGTGCGTCAGACATTATACAATAACAGACAATATATGTATATAGAGAAATAATACAATTTTGCCACGGGTGGGTTGATAGTGGATCGGAGGACTTACATAGAGTCTTATATACGGAAAGTCCCGGGATTCCGGTGGCGGTGGCCGCCACGAGGGCGCGCAAAACAAACCCCGGAAGATAATTCACTCAGAACTCCGGTGGGAAACAACGAGACCCGGACGGGGTAATCGGATAAACATTAACCTAGTGAGAACGCCAGTCGACCAGCCCACGGGGGGGAAGGAAAGAGGGTTATTGATCCCTCGGAAAATGTTGGTTTCCCGGTCGTGTCGGGGATAAAGTGCCGCCAAAAGGGTCGTCTCGTAACGAGCCACCTTAAAACATCAACGGAATTATTATATACTTTTGAGGCTTAAGGGATTCTTTCGCTCACGCGTCCTCCACCTACCAGCCAGAATTAAACCGATGTAGGTAGATAAAAGTGGTTAGTTTATTATTTTTGTTCGCTCACTAATAAGTAATAAATAGCTGTCATCAGTTTGAAGAATTTTGTTGGATTTATCGATCTTTACAAATATTACGTGTTCGTGTCACTCGGTGGTGCAATGGCACATGCCTTTTTCATAGTGAGTAATTTGAAAATAGCCACTGTGCATCTTAATAAACAATCGACTGTACCGTGTGAGCTATATATTCTATTGTAAAAGAAATCGTGGGGAAAGAAAGAACTTAATCGTATACTTCTATTGAGTAATAGTGAACTTCGATGTGCAATGTGTACTTATATATATATATATATACTATTAATTCAACTAAATTAACTGAAAACAAAATATATATTGTAGGACACGTACAAAAATAGAAATCATAATAAATTGGTCAACGAAAAAAATTAGTGGTTAAAATAAAATTCACGAGTAGATATTGGCATTATAACATTGTACGATTTCAAGCACATTATAATACTATCATAATATTTACCAAGTGATTAAATTAAGTTTGGTTTAACGTTTATCAAATATTCTAACTCATTAAATGTGCACCTTAATAGGTTTGTTTGGATATCAATTACATATTTTCTTGAACTATAGGGTCTATTGCTGTTAACCAAAATAAGGTGTATATCACAACATATTTTATGACCCATATATATTATATACTACAACGTTTTTTGGCTATTTCAATATTTAATAGGTTTATATATAGGTTAATTGTCAAGACACAATAATTTAATGTTAACATCTCAATAAAGAAAAAAATACATGCAAACATTTTATTGAGGCGTGTGCTACAAATGTTAGAGATATTATTTTAATTTTGTGTCCTCTATCAAATCGTATACTGAAATACAAACATACATGTATCAATAACACACAAATCATATTCTGTTATCCTTATTGTAAGTCACGTTGTAAGGGATTACTGTTACACGAAGTCTTAGTGAGCTTAATATTATAAACGTACACAAATGCTTTCTTCAATAAGTATAACTGCTTAAACAGAATAATAAGACACATCTTGCACGAGTAGATAAGCCATCTATTTACGAAGTTTAAATAATGTCATACAGAGGTGGCCTGAAGTTATTTCATACCTGAGGACCATCTACTAAATTTACTAGGACTCCCTTATGTGTTGTTATACTTCAAATGAATTGTTATGTATCTACGTATTATATGCAATTTATTTTGAACTTGGGAGTTTGAAGTTCAAAGTTTGTTTGATCTTCATTTTAATTTAATTAGTTTTAATTTATCTCAACCTAAACAACTAAACATTATAATAGCCTGATTTGATGAAAACAGTATACTAGTTCAGTGAAGGTACAAAAAATAAAAATAAAAATATATTATTATAATTCGATCTATTATTAAAATAACATATGCAATAGATAAAACATTGAAAATTGTATCATTTAATTATTATTTTGTATACTTATTGGAAACTTATATTGATATAGATGCAATTTATGCAATTTATTTATTTATCTATCACAATAACCTGAAGAACCCACAACAATTGTCATCTTTGATCAATTAGGTACACTAGTTTTTGATGGACTTACAAAAGCAGACACTTATATTTTCTTATTATAATAGTATCAAATACATTTTTTTTTTAATATGTCCAATACTAAAACAAACAAAAATACGACGATAAACAAAAATAATATAAAGTGTTATAACTTCTATTTCCAAACAATTAACTCTGGATCAAAATATATTAGTTTATTGCAACGGTAGGGCAACTAGCGGAACAGACAGAAAACTGGACCGTCAACACATCTTACAGTCTTCATATTGCTAATATAAAATTACAAAAATTGTACAAAGATTTTTTTCTCTGGACTTCGTTTACTCATAATTTTAATTTTCCATATTCCAATAAAAATTACTTGTCGACCCCAGGTTTATTGAGTCAAACATGGTAAAATATAAATTCAAATTAACATAAGTTTAACAATAATATATATTAGTTATTAACTATGACACTACGTTATTAAATAATATAAAACTATAAATAGCCAGAATTTTCATAAAATAAAATACTCCATAGAAATATTTACCTTCAAAAATATACAAAAAATAATATTATAATTAGTTCAATAAATAAACGAAATTCCATTAAATATGGGTTACATACCTAGTTAGTTATTTTTAATGTAGTACAATTAAAATAAATCATTGAACAATGCACAATTATTATTGTTCATATATAAAATATATCATAGCCCCTTTTGGTTCACAATTATTGTACATAAATAAAATTTTAAAAATGTAATTTTTCAATTTTAATTTTTTTAACTTGCAGTGTCACTAAAAATATTTAAAAATTGTTTGTATCTGATTAAATATTTTAACATTCATTTCCATTTTAGTAAAAGTAATCTTACAACTTACTAATAATTATTGAACAGTGATATGTTCCATGCAAATGAGTTTTAAAATACTTATCATTAATTATATCGTTCACTCAAACATATTAGGTGTATATAATTTTAGTTGAAATAAATTTTACAATATTCACATATACTATATACAGCGTATTATATATCACGAGACAGTGTATATACTTGTTTAACATTTAAACACTATACATGAATAATTTTGAGCAAGTTTTAAAGTGTAATCCGGAAAAGTCGGTCATGTGCTTAAATTCTTTTTTAGCCTCTAGGCCGTGGTGTATAAAACATAATACTTACATATATTATATGTAACTAGCTCCCCGAAAGTTTGAACACGCCATTCAAAAATAATTAAATTATAAGTATAATATTCGTGTTAGTACATATGCAATTTATTTCTTGCGATTAACGAAACACAGTGAGAGAAAATAGTGGTGTACATGACGTATGAAGTATTGGTGCCGCTTCTAAGTTAATATTTTAGTAAAATGAATATATTTAGAATGGTACCTCTACCTCTGTTCAACTTAAAGTGTAATTACGGTCGGTTATCCAGTAGCCAGCAACATAATATTTTATTAAAGTGACGTTTATAGAATCGAAAGACATTTACATTTTTTTCATCCAAATTGTTTCAATACACGTTTTTGGTTCATTTTATATCAGGTTCAAAAAAAGCTAAAAGATATTTAGTAAATACTAAATTAAATACAACACTTCAGTTTGAAAATGAAGTCGAATGTCTTCTAAAAAAGTCTATAAAAGCAAATATCTTGAGTTGGTATTTAAATAAGGATTGAGTTTATAAAACGGTAATAAATTATGACAAACATTTATTTATTATTTCTATGACTAAATGATTTGATTATCGAATTTAGCCATAAAACAATTAAAAAATAAATATTGTGAGTTTTTGCATTTTCACTTTATATCTTAATGTTTAAATATAAATTATAGCATTTCATGAAAAAAGCTTGATTTTATAGCCGTGATTAATCAAGAAATTAAAATTGAACAAAAATATTGGAAAAATCAGTTAAAGATTTTTGCAGTCATCCGATCATTATAATATACAAAAGTATGGGAAAAAATCTCCTCTATACCTATTCTATGTGGAATTTAAAATCATAAACAAGCAAAAAAATACAGTTTATTTTAAACCAACCAAAGTATTTTAGGTATACTTAATTACGCAATAAAAAAATAAATAGAAAAATAAATAACTAATAGCAATTTAAAGAAAATATTATAATTATTATAACTAATCATTTTTTACAGTATTTAAATTGAAAAGCTTTTTCACTCTTTTTTTATTTTCATGTTATTATATGTTTTATTATTCCATCAATTAAACTCATTGTACAGCTATATACCAGATAGTAGATGGCCGAAAAAAAAATATTATTCAAAATATATTTTTGGAATTAATACACATACTAACCGAGTCTACTCAGAATCATTTTTCATATTCAACAATTTATTATTTAGTTAAAATTTAACCAATCATTCATTGCAGTAAATGACAAGGTACAGTGAACACCAGCTAGCTATATATATTACAGTGAAGTGACTTCCCTAGTTTTGTTTTTTTTTGTTTTTTCTAATTAACATTATTACATATGAGTCTGACAATGAAAAAATAATTTACGAATTATTGTAAAACGTAAATTGGAATGTATTAATTTTATGTACCTCAAATAATATTTTATTGTAAAAGTTTTTTACAACGATATTGCATTTCTTAAGTATCTTTATGCATAAAAATCACATATTACAATAATATAATGTATTTTTTTAATAAAATATATCCATCGTAAAAGCGAATAAACTTATGATCGACCTGTGGAATGTTAGCGCTTACATATTTCCTCGGGTACTTATGAATCCATCTCAGTAGATTTAAGTATTTTATTTAAAGTTCACATAAGATGAACTCTCTCTGGTATGCACGTAAGCTGAAAATAAAATTGTGTTACTAACGCACTCAAATACAAGTTTTCTTTTTTGTCTAGAAATACTTTTTTCCCAAATTGTTTTCACAAGGGAAACTATCAAAATGTTAAACAAAATAATTTTTATGCGAGTACAAGATACCTTTATTTAAAAATGAACAACGAGTTATTTCAAAGTGGAGAAGTTAATATTACGTATTAATACCACAAAGAAAGTCAAATGCTCTGTCTGTTTCATAATTGAAGTTTCTTCAAGGGAAACAATATCAACACCAAAATGTATATTATAAAAACTAAAGAATGTTAATATAAAATATTGTTTAAATGTCACATAACTATTGAAAGGTTTTGCTATTATTACTGAACTTGAGAATTTAGATGATATAATAACTTAAAATATGTTGTTTGCGTCGTTGAAACTATACTAAGTACATTTACTAGGGTATAGTAATAAGATTTTATTCAAACAATTTTAACTTATTGTCTATCATATCTTTGGTTCCAAAATTAATTTCGAAACGGGCATGAGCATAGAAATAATATTTATTTTTATCATTTGACTGTATAGTCGTTACTGTTATACGTATATCATATTATATATAGACTTTGGTATAGCTTTATAGGGTAATTAATCAAGCGTACATGCTCACCCTCATTTCATCCTTTAATATTATGCATTAATATAAATTCTGATATTTGGGATATATATGATTACTTAATACCATGTGTTTAAATAAGTATCTATATTTTGTGTGTCATTTTAAGAAGTGCCATGTGGTGATACAAATTGATTTTTTTATTATAACTTTTCCCTTTTTACTGTAAATTTTAGAGCAGATTATAATTCGTATGGTGTATGTATGTATGTTTGAATTTTCAAAATTCAGTGTTTAAATAAGTACCTTAGTAATTACTCAATGGTTTAAACAAATTAAAATGATAACATGAGGATTCGCATGCTCGGTGAATATATATATATATATATTATTCGACATATTTCACATGTACATGTACCTATACATAATACTAATTTTACACATAAATATAAAATATCTGCGCATATTATTATTGTTATTATTTTAGTTCCCTACTTTGTTATGAGTGTAATCTCTCCAGAAATTGCAACAGTATTTGCAATTAGATTAGTTGCCGGATTGGTTGCGTCAAAATCAAGATGGAAAATTACGAGTTTTCGAGGTAACCTAGTTTTATATCTGTACCTACGATCGCAACCAGCCCTTTATATAATATTATATTTATGTGTTTTATTCTAACGTTTGAATATGAAATCGACGCTCTATCGTATCTAATGTAATTATGTCGGCGTTGGTAGAGTGTTAGGGTATAAGAGGTAAGGAAATCGATGGCGATTAGTAGCCAGCCATAATTTTCGTACGAAGCTTGTTTTAGGCAAGACTCTCCAACACAACACAAATGTCGGTTTGAAAAGGTCGTAAAAAGAAAAACTTCGAATGGTTTTTATCAGTTTTGATAGCGTCCAGTGTCTAATTTCCATGTACGTGACAATTATTTACTCGTATCCCCATTATTTAAACGTATAGTGGTTTTGTTTAAATTTTAAACGCATTATGTTATGTATTATCCAAATTAATATTATTCTGTTTTGAAAAATATGTTTTACCAGTTTCATATTGTTAATTAAAAATATTCATATAACACTGAATGTTTTTGCAAAATTTACATTTTTTTAGAATATTTAATGAAAATAACAAAATATATGTTTAACCAATCAATTTTTTATTAATTTAATCAAATTCATTAAAATACATTTTTTTTCAAAAATTAACAACATAAAATAGGTTAATGATCGCTCATTATTTGGTTATGATTATAATTATATACAATTAGAAGTCGACCAATTCACTTAAAAGTAAATATTTTGGAAAATTTCATTTTTTTCCTCGCGTTACAGCTTCAATATTTAAGTGGTTCATATTGACGTTTTCAGCAAAAATAATAATAAAATGAAAAATAGGATATATAATTAATTTGAATCGAAACTAATTAAATTATCACCGCCCATTAAAATATTTTGCTTTAAATGCAATTAAAAAAACCCGAAAAATCTCCAAGCCAATATTGAGTAAATGTGAACGAATTGTTGACAACGAATATTACATTATTCTATTTTAAGTTATGTAATATTATGTATTATGCACACTAAATCTCTGTGGAGGATTTCGTTGGCTTTTCGTCGCCACTAATTCTTTCAGCTCTTGGGCCACCTCGGGTACCCATCGTGGTCCCAGGAGTAGTGACTGTATTACAATAGTACAGGTACAGTCCAGTGTAAAAAACTTCTGCTGTAACCATAAACGAAAAACCGAATTTATTTTTATTTTTCGTTCGATGTCTATATATCCACACAGTTTCGTGGTAATAAATTATTAACGAAAATACCCAAGACACTAGCTGAGTGCTCTGCCATCGGGACGAATCGTAATATTGTATTTCAGGTAGGTACCAACCTCCCGTAAAGTTTTATTATTATTATTATTATTTTTTTTTTTTTTTAGTACAGTTTATGTTTTTTATACATATGTGTACCCATATATTATGTGCACGGTACGTACTTTGAGATTGTTTAGCGGAAAAACGGTAAGCGTATAAAACGAATACATTAATGCTGTTACTTTAAAAAAATTTTTTTTTTTATTTGGAGGGTCGGATAAAAAAGGTTTTTATGGCATTAATTCGCTTTTCCTTATTGACATTTTTCCACGCCAACAATCTGAGCACGTCCCCTTTGCCGTCAGCCGATTGTCATGTAATAATAACTTTCTTCGAAATCGACTTCAGCAACTACCATGTTTATTATTATTATCATACCATATTTTAATAATTATTCAACATTATTACACCGGAACTGCTCACTTTGAATTATAGCATTTCCATACAACATAATTATATACATTTCGAATGGATTAAACGTGCCTTTATATATTATTATGAATTTATTTTAACTTTACAAACATCAAGTAATAGATCCTTGCCGCTTAAAAATAAAAATGAACATCAAAATTGTATAATAGAATTTATTGATTTGATGTGTATATTTTCGTAAAAGTGAAGACTCGCCGATACCTATTATTGATACATTATTAATAATAATTGCTAGTGTCCGTTAACGTTGACTTGCAAAAAAAAATAGGAATACTAAAATACATTTTTTTGTCATCCAAGGGGAAGGATTTTTATTTGAATGTACCAAATATATGTGTGCGTGTAAACCGTATAAAGACTAATTAGTGGCGGAAAACAATTTTACATCGAAATTCAATCTCACAACCTTTTTAATTATAAAATAAATGAACTGTTGATAACATATATAGAGTCATTTCAAAAATGTAGTATGCCGCGGTTGTGTTTGTTGGTTTGCGTGTTGACCAATTTTTTCTCTATAAAAAAAAGATGTATACCATAAAAAAGAATGAAAAAAATTTAATTCTTTTTTATTCTATAAGTGTTTTCATTTGGATTGTTAATTAAAATCATATTCCCGTTCATTGTTTTAGTTTTTTTTTTACATTTGTTTAATCGACCATCATTTGTAATACAAAATAATAATTTAGCACATAAACTAAAATATAAAAACTGATAAAAAAAAATTATAAAAATAAATATATTGTTAAATTTGTTGATACTTTCGGATAATGATATTATTACTAAAATATTACCAATAAAAATAATTACTATCCGTTTAATATTTAGGTTATATTTTATTCCATTGAATTTACAAAATACTTCTAAATTACAATATTTTTTTTATTAAAATTGAAATATTTTTGAAATGTCCAAAATACGTGATTTATACTCGGAACAATTAACATAGACTACTACATAATTGCAAACACAATACAATATTGACATTGTATAATGCACAATTATTTTATAGAACTTTTCACTTTTGTCATTAATTCCTAGAATTATAATTACTAACTATTATCGTCCATGATACTAGGTTGTGATATTCATACTGGATACAATACTAGAAGAGCGAACTTAACGGCTGCAATATTACTTTTATGATTTTTCATTCATTTTTTTTTTTTAATCTATTCAAATCGAGATATCTACTGATATTTATAAAAATATGATAGGCAATTTCTCGTAGTTATCAAACTAAAATGATATAAATACATAAGAATATTTATAAAAATATTTAGTTTAATTGGATAGATTGAGTACGTACCCACGTAAAAGTTTCACAATAATTCTAATATATTAATGCACAACACTTAACTTATCGTACATAAAAAGTTTTTAGTTTAAGGAAAAAATATCTTACTTTGTCCAAATCGTTAATGTAATTTTCATCAGTGTACCAACAAATTTTCAGAACTTTTCAAAATGCATACTCTTATTAAAATTATGTCAAAGAAGTTTTTAAGAGTCAATTAGAACTGAGATATCAAAATATATATCTCGGGGCTGGAGAATGAATTCCGAATAAAATTCAATATCAAAAAAATACTTATAGTGTATATTATGAGATGTTACAATAGATATCAAATATTTATTTATTTTATATCGAAAATAAAAATACTCAAATAAATCATTTCATATTTTTTGATATTTATAATTATTATTAGATATAATATTGTAACACAACAACAAAATTAACTTAATATAAATACCTAAAAATTATATTCCATATCAACTTTGAATAAAAAGTAAAACAAAAAAAGTATTGTTATCATTAAACCTTCATAACATATTAATAGTATTAATGGTTAAGGTTTTTATTTATTTTATTATTATTAATGAATATTAAAAGATAGATAAGTTAATTGTTAAGTTAATATATATATATATATTATTTTATAATATTAAATAAGTATTAAAAAAAAAAAAAAAACCAAAACCAAATTAAAGTGGCTACACAAATGAATAGTATTTAAAATCAGACGTAAAAGTAGACCTATAATGAAATCTTTTTACATTTAAATAACTGTTTTTTATTTATTTATTTTTTGTTTTTAGTTTTTAGTTTTATCTCAAAACTAAAATTTAGAAACTTACCGAGTTTTTAGAAAAGTTATTTTTGAAAAATTCAAGTAACGTTGTGAAAGAACCTATGATTTAATGCATTTTAAAAACATTAATGCGTTTTGAAAAATATAGTGAGTCAGATTGCTATCGTATTTTTTTAAAATTTAATTTCAAAAAAATTCATTTAGAGTATAGAACTTTATTTTTATTTGGTTGAGCCATACAAATAGTTATGTAGGAAGTATTCAAATATATAACTAAATACATTACGATAGTTTCAAAAAGATGTGATAATTATATTTTTATCATTGTGACTTTTAAAACAGTTCAAATGAAGTGATACAAATGTTCAGTACTTACTTAATAATAACAATATTAAAAATTACACATTCATGAATTAATATTTTGTCATTTTTCAGGAACTTGTATGAAATTAATATATTATTGTTTTACTTCCACTTTTTGGCCTGATAATAAATCACGTGAGATTACCTACATAGATATTTTTAACGTATAAAAACTAGACGACTTTTCACGGGATGAAAAAAAATTATATCAATAATATCGTATAAATAATATTTTATAAGTGAAACTTTTAATTTTAACAAAACACACAAAATGTTTCCGCCCGGGATCGAACCGGGGACCTTGTGCGTGTGAAGCACACGTGATAACCACTACACTACGGAAACCACATGAACAACCTGTCGATTTCATAAACAATTAAACGCAAAATAATAATGTCTGTGCCTTATGTTTAAGGTAATATAATATTTTGGGTTTTTAATTTAGAATTTTATAAATTCACTTATATGTTGGTTTGAGGTGAATACAATAATTTTCAACAAACGCAAGTAGGTTAGTAATCAGTGGGTGGGCTGCATTTTGCTTTAGCAACATATTATCCTATAGGTATTGTTATTTTAAATACGTAGGTTGAAAGCTAGACGGTATTTACCATTAATTTACTAAAAAAACTTCTGTTTGTATAATCGACGGTACTTCGTTACTTATTCACAACATGTATTTTACTACATGCTAGTAGTAAACATTTATGCTCTAAAACGAAAAAACGAAAATAACAATAATTGGTTACTTCATACTTGGGCATTTCTTTTAATGTCAGTGTTATAATACCAACATTGTATTATACAGACAATAGACATACAATATAATACAATATACCTATTACCTGTACAAGATTTTAGCTACTTATTATACTTATAAGTTAAATATGCCTATACGAACTATAATAATATAAATATAATTGATAATTTTAAAAATCGATTGATTTTTAATGATTTATGTGGATTAAAATATAAAAAAATTAAATGTTAGAAGTGTTTCCGCCCGGGATCGAACCGGGGACCTTGTGCGTGTGAAGCACACGTGATAACCACTACACTACGGAAACCACATATTTAAAAATATCATTTTAAGAATTCTTAATAATTTTAATTATTTTTTTTCTAAGTTGTAATGAAATTCAAATTCATGTTTATGGTCCACCGAGTGTCTTTATAAAATTCTTAAAACCATATTCTCATGCAGGTAATATCTTGGTTCACGTGCATGTAAATATATAGAAAAATACATCTTTAAATAGGTATTGTAGTAATACGCCCAAGTTCGTACTTGTGTATATAGGCTATAATGACATTTCATAAAAGTCCCGATAGATTATTTTTAGCCAAATCTGTTGATAACATTTTTAATGCAAAAATATTATTTTGTATTTCGAAAAAAAAAACACAGTATAAAGAGTATAAACAATTGACCAATGTAATAATATTATTATATTATATTATAAGTTTATAATTTTCAATTATTTTAGGTGATACTTACACACATTATATGTGAAATATTTGATAGTTCAATGTTGATGAAATATTGTTCATACATGAAGTCAAAACTAAAAGGTAGATAAAGCGGCTTTCTGACTGTAAAATATAAGACGCACAATAATCACTAATCAGTATATATACTCAATAAATCACACTATAACTATTGTTGTAGGTACACTGATTATAAAAAATAATTCTTATCTTAAGCGCATACCTATTGCTCATTTTACCTACCTTGTATATACAATATAGTCTCATAGATTTGATATAGGTGCTCTTTTACATATTTACATTAAAGATTAAATTTTGTGTTTATAAAATTATTCAAAATAATTACAATATAAGGTAGATACTTAGTCAAACGCAAGTTAAATTTTAAAATATGCGCAACACAACCCCATATAATCCGTAATAATTAAATAAGGCGGTGTTTGTGTGCGGATAATTTCCCCAAAGCCAAGTCTTTTCCTCTCAATTTGGTATATAGGCAATCCTAACCCCAAGGATGTGCACCTCAAAGCTAAATGTTTAAACTTTGAATTTAAAAGAGGAACTTAGATAGACATTGGTTTGCTTACGAATACGAATATTTGTTTGTTTGTTAGAATTGCCATTGGTTACAGAAAATAAATAATTATAATTGGATACCATTTTAGACCTAATTAGATTATTTTGAATTGCGGTAAAAACCACCCAAATAATTGAGTCAACTATATATGTAGTCTACATTTAACAAAATGTTTAAAAATGTATAAGTCTCTGGGAATTTAATTCATCACAAGCACCGCCATGTAGGATCAACTATAATTAATAAAATATAAATTATATATATAATATATATATATATATAAAACGCCCGAAATTGCTGACCCTTATATGTAAATCAGCAGTTTTCGACCGATTTTCATATAACATTCATTAATAGATTCAGCAAGAACCGTAGAACTATATGCTACTTTTTATTACTTTTTTATTACTATTCGACACATAAAATATGTTGAATATAGTTGACTCACGAAAAACTATATTTTTTTTATTCATTCTGTCATTCTTTATAGAAAAATAAAATAGTTATGATGATTGGATATAATTTTTGACTTGCTTTTTTATATTTGGTCAAAACCAAACTAATAACTCTGTTAAAAATCTGCGCAGTTAACATTTTAAGGAGTTTAAGAATATGTAAATCCACGGGTAATGCCATGCAGGATAAGCTATAATGCATGATATAATGCAAATTATGTCATACACATAGAATTGTATATTATTTATAAGTACCTATGACATTATTTATTAATCCACTTTATATATTCTGTTTTATAATCATAAAAAGTAAACAATAAAAATTAGAAAATAAGAAAGCAGCTTTATGTTTTTTGTGATCATTTGTGAAATGTTCGAAAAATAATCAATAACTTAAATCCCAGAATATCTACTGCAGTGAATAAAAGGACCAAATTATGGATTTATTTAAGTTGGATTTTCTAGTGCATACCTACTTATACAACGTACATTATACGTATTCAAATTGGTGACGATATACATGTACCTTTTATATTGACATTTGAAATGTACTTAACAGTGATTTAATCCAATATTCCAATCGTCAGTGTCTTATAACCGTATAGGTATACCTTTGTTTTTTTTATTTTTATTCGTATCAAATAAAAAGCAGTGCACGTCGGTGTATAGTATTACCCGTCCGCATTTAATAGCATTAATTATTGAAATAATTAAAATCCCGATTAGCATAGCTGAAAAATAAATGTCTATCATATAGGGTGGTATAGTGGAAACATTTGGCTCACAAATTAATTTCGGTATCATACTTGCAGGGTTTCCTAAATCGTCGGTGCTTGATCCATGACTATAATAGTATCGTGCGGAGAGGGGAGGACAAACCTATTAAATAATAATAAAATATACTATAGGTACTATACGAGTATAATATAATATAATGTAATGTGCACGGGAATTTCGAGAAACCCTATATTTTTGCATTATATGCTTAGTACGTACGTATAATATATAAATCGAAAGACGATCGTGAAGGGGTTGGGAATGGAACCGTTTTTGCCGCCAAACGCGTATGGACCGAATCCAAAAACGATATGGGATTACGCCATTACGGCACGCAATAATAATATTATTATTATAATATGTATTTTATGCGCTCGTCGTAGTCGGAGACATGAATCTTTTAGGGGGTGTATTATTATAGCTGATGTAATATCATATTGTGTACAATATCGACATGCTGCGCAGTCGCGGGCCCAATAAACGGTTTTAAATTTGTTTTAGAATTTATTTTCTCACTATAATATTATAATAAAACGCGTAACACTAAACAACACCTACCCAATNNATTATTATTATTATTATATAGACGCTGTCGTCGGCTCGTGAACAAAAAAATAAAAAACGCATCTCCCGACATTACATAATATACATATATACATGAATATTAAAAGCGATACGTTTTAATAAACACGCTCGTTCAATTTATGTTGTATGTATCAGTATAATAATGTGTATTATAGCGCCATAATATAGAATACCGTTTATATATATATGTATATATTATACATATTGCAGTACACAATAATATAATATACGGTGTACGTATCAAATAATAAATATAATATACGCGTATATTATTATTATTATTATGCTGTTGTACGATACGATCGGGCCAGCGCATGCATGCATTTATACATAATATTATTATTATACGGCGGAAATAATAATAATAGTAATAATAATCTGAGCGGACGAGTGTGTGCGTTTGTAATGCACTCGGAAAATCGGATGTAAATTATTATTGACGGTGAAAAAATTATTCGCGCTTTCGCGTGTAGATATAAGTGCACCGCCCGTATTATAATACCAGCACACACGAGCACACACGAGCACACACACACACGCCCACACTCGTATATCGTTATGGGCGAGCAAATAAATGGTATAAAAACGGAATTACAAGTTTTGCAGGTAGGTACCTACTATATTATAATATTATCATATTACGATATCATTATCATTATACGTACGATATTATACACGTATTAATGTCATCGCCACACACGAAACATTTACGGGTATTATTATTATTATTATTATTATTGCTCTAACCGGCCGTCAGCGATTGTACTGCACTAATTGATATATTACGAGGTTCTCCGGTAGTACATCATAATAATATTGTTATTATTACTTTAGTCCTGCTGCTGCAGTCCTCCGCCTCCCCTTCCGGTTCCGGAGGAGCGATGTACGTTTTAAGTGGTTTTATATTGTACATTATTATCGTTGTATGTTATTATATTATTATGTTTCAGTGGTAATAATATATGACTGATGCATTATGTATAATATACAGCTATATGTGCGTATATTATAATAATAATGAGATATTATGCGTGATGTGCGCAATAGATTTAGACGAGCGAGAATCGTCTATATTTTGATTATTGTTGTGTTTAAATTACAACAACCTATACCTGCGCGTAGGTACCTATGTTATAATATTCAACGGTCGTGATATTGTGATACGTATTATAATATAATTCAAAATACGATGGGTCAACGACAAAATAAATCTCTTGAAATAAAATATAAGTGAAAATAGTGTACGTTGTGAGAGTGCGCACGACGATCGATGGTCGTTGCAGACAACCAGGAGATCACTTTTTAAATAATTGATCATCACCCCGATGCGCGCTCGTACAAAATATAATATTATAAATTGTCATGAGCCGCAGCCAGAGAGCTTTTTTGCGGAGCGCATTCCATATTATTATATAATATTATATAAATAAATAACGATAATATATATGGATGGCGTCGATCGGGAGATAAGCTCGTTATTGGACTCGTTGCCAGCTATACATAATAATAATACACGTATGTATATATATATAATGTTACATGTTTTGTGTATTGACGGCGCGTTGTGTACGTGTTTACCACGCGTGTATGGTTTTCTCGCTGTTTCAGACCATATTTTTTTATTGACGATTTTTTATATATATATATATATATATATAGATTCGTTAAAATACTACTCTGTACGGTTGTACCTATACATTTGATATGTGTTCGTGCAGTAGCTACTGTTACTCCAACTCTTCGAGATCCGCCAAATTTCGCCTATAAAATACTTCATGTACCATTATATTACATAGTGAATTATTATATATTTATAACAAGAGGTACGCGTGACAGTTACCTATAGAACTATTATTACAAAAACGATTGCACTAATGAAAGTCGCAGGGGAATTTTATGAGACTAATTAAAGTAATCGATTTGAAGCAGATTTGAATTGAGCACTTCATTTTAGCATATTGTTTATAACATTTTTTTATTAGAACCCATTAACGATCAATTAGACTTAAATAGTGTAAATATCATGTATAAACATGATGATTTACCAACGATGCTCACTCCTAAATTGTCCTTCTAATAACTAATACCTAACGAATGTCTTAAAGGTTATATTTTACCAACAAATATTTTTTCATTATATTTTCACAACTTGACCATTTATAATATTATCTGCGTTTAATACCATTAACTGTGTGACACAATTATAATATTATGTTAAAGAAATGTTGTAATAGGAAATAATAATATTATTATTCTGAGATGTGTACATATCATTTATTTTTTAATATTATATACAATTATAATAATATAATTTATACTATTATAATTATTTTCT
>PVMI01085247.1:0-16843 GCA_008528875.1 Aulacorthum solani
ACAGACATTTAGGCAGTAATTTTAACTATAGCCATGTGGAATTGATCAAGGGTAGTTTTAAAAGGAAAATGTGAATAAACTGTGAGTGCTGTTTTGGCTCTCAGGCAGATCTGGAAGAAGACAAGACTGTGATGCAGGCTGGATATTGTAATATAATTAGATGCGTGTGATTGTATGAAGTTAAGTTGAGTAGGTATAAGCTTATAAATAAAGGAATAATGTATAAATATGTTGAGGTAGTTCGGTGATAATCAATTTGCATCGCCTAAGCCGAGTTTCCATAGGCTCTCTGATAAAAAGCTAACAACTGGATAGCGAGTTCTGCGAGGATGAATGTTTGGGAGTGGGTGCAGGAGAAGTTACAATATTCCGGGTCTTTGGGAATTGATACACTTCCGTCCACATGAACTCCATATATAGGTAGCATTTAGTATTCCCGGAATATGTTGACCGGAGTACAATTATTTTCATTTGCTATCTGTAGGTACTTGCAGTATCTATATAAGTTTATGAGATGAATGATATCCTAGGAATTTATTACCTACAATAATATTTTCCAGGGAAAATTGCAATCTCGGGGATTATACAATTTCTCGGTATGATTTTCCCGACAAACTGGTACACAATATTTTAGCACATAATACAATGCATTTCCAACAAACACCGCTTGAAGTCGAGGAACTCAAACGCTCGGAAACATATCATATATCTAGGACTAGGACACTAGTACATGATGTTGTACAATGACTTGTAAGTAAACTGTCACCATATGAATTAGTATTAGTTCTGAATAAAAAAAAAAAAATAATACATATATTGTTTAAATTTATTATTTCAACGACTAGAACGGCCCTAAAAAGGCTGACATATTATATATAGCGTGTAAGAATGCGTCGTTAACGACTTTTTATGGGCTATTTAATGTCATATGTCTTCTCTCAGAGTTCTCAGCCTAGAAAAGATGTGTGTGTATCGTATCAACAATATAAAGTACACTGGTGTATATAAGTATACTAAGGTATACATTATATACACTAAACGAACTCTCCTGAAAATATTTTTTATTACTTTTTTTTATTGTTCAATCTAAATTATAGTATCTTATGATTTTGATGTTTCTGGTACTACTATCCACGAAACAAACTAATCAAATATATTAGTTCAAGTATGTTTTGCACAGTACGGAATCTAATATACAATCATCGCACATGCCGAAATGATTAAAGTGAGTGCAATATGTGCAATTTTTATAAGCATAAAAGTGGTTGATAAAAAATATTTAAATATTTACACAAGACTATTTATTCTTATCTAGCATATTGTAATATCCTATCATTCGTGTTTAGCACGTCGTACATGATAATATGATTTAATCGCAGTGCTTATATTGCTATATAATATTATATGCTTGAGTAATATAATAATGTTATATAATATATACGTTTATAATATTCGCTTACATATATGTATATAGCATTCCACTCTTCCATATTGATTATATTTATGTTTAGAAATTCGTTTAAGTAAGCAATTTTACTATTTTGTAAATTAACAATCCCGGTTAACGTAAGTGATCAATCAAATAATAATAATAATAATAATAATAATAGATAAAATAATTGTCTCATTGTTTTATAATTATATTAATAATGTATGATTTAAGAATATAATGGAATAATGCGTGGCTAAACTTGGGTGTAATAATTATTGTAAGTATGTAATAATATTTACAATAATGATCATGATAATATTATAAATGTATGCCTAGGTTAAGCTTATTGTATAATTTGATTCTCTATATATCAAGGAAGATATTAAAATGAAAGATTCTTATTAGTTATTATTTTTTACTTTTTTTAAATTTAAATACCATGTTTTAGTGTTTCAATTTCTAAGAAACGTTATGGTTTTTTCTTTCTCGAGTTTTTAAACTTCGTATTAGGTGAGCAGATTGTTAAGTGAAGACTCTTTATAATGCACAAAACGTTTTAGAAATATTAACTTTACGGATACTTACTGAAAAACTTATTCACGAATCAAAAAACTGTAAAAAAGTTGTTTGTGCTGATTGACATTAAATATAATAATTTGTTATAGTTTGACATTATTAAGGGCAAATACTGATCGTGGTATGTGGGGATGAAAAAAACGATTCTAGTTTTAATATTAATCAAAATAGAGCAGACAAATAAATTGTCATCTAAACGGAGGAATGTATTTGATAAAGATTCTAGTCCCACGTGTGATAATATTATACAGTGTGATTCTTTTAATAAAAAACACTCATTATCTTAAATTCTTAGCATTTTTAGAAATATTTCTTTGACATAATTTAAATTGTAAAGTCATGACGAAAAATTTAATTTCGAAAAATAAAAAGCTATATAGTATATATTTTACATTTCAATTAATTGTATTGGTACCAATAATTTTGTTTAAAGTTTTGTACAGTTTGTGCAAACATGAAATGTTCTGAAGAAGGATGTTTTTCTAAAAAAATGATATACATTGAAACTGAATTTTAAACAATTAGTTCATTTGTTGTTGACCAACATTTTACAAACTATAGAGTTATAAAAATGTTCAAAAAAAGTTATTTTGCAGTTATATGCCCTCGGATAAAAAATCGCACATGAGGCATTTTTGCTACCTTTATTTAAAAACTACAACATAAAATTGATACAGATATAATCTTATATGATGAATTTGTTTTTATTCATATTATTATAATTTACCTATGATTTTGATTACTTAAAATATTTCATGGAAGTGATAAGTGTTATTTATAATTAGGTTAAACAAAGAAAAAACGGATGACCAATTCATATTAAGAGACGACAGTTCTTTTAACGATGTACCACATTTATGTTGTACCACAGGATAGCCATTAGGTAAAGATAAATTTGTAAAAAGTTGTAAAGAGAAAATAATATGTACGTTGAATAGCGACACGTAAACTTGCTAATAACGGCAATCAATATTAGGGTCAAGTTTCTTATCGAATTTTTTTCTTTTATCAGTATTGTATTTTAATAAAACCTTCAGACACACCCATTTTTTTGTCAGTTTAATTGTTTTTTATAGACTATTCAACTATTAGTGAATTCATTTTCTATAAAAATCAAATAAATATAAAATAATATAACATTTTGATTACTATTCGTTCATTATCTCTGGAAACTCACATTAGATTAAAATTATTTTATTTTACTTTTTGAAAACCAAAAGTTTAAATAATTTAAATTAGTTATATATTTTTATCTAAATAATATTTTATCACAATTTTCTTTAAATGTTAGCTACCAACTATGTACTTAACATTAATATTTACACCGATAAGAGATCTTATTTCATAAGATTATGCTTGGAAATGATTTACTCAAAAAACCGCATCAATAAATTTTCAATTAATTTGTTTCAATGAACATAAATCAAAATCTTAAATATTTATCCATGAAAAATAAATAGGTTGAATTCAAAATTATTTTATGTTATTTTGGGTATTATAATTTATTTACAACCTCAATTTTGGTGACTTTTTAAAATAAGTGTTGGCTTAAAAAATAATCTACTAAAATATAACATAATAAAGTTTTTGAATTAATTTTATTTTTATTTGATAAATGATATCCAACTCAAAAGCTACAATGATTTAATTTAATAAGATACTAAAATCCAGTGAAACCATTTCCATTATTAAAAATAAAAGAGTGAAAATAATGACTCTCAATTATATCGTTTTTAGCACTACAAGTTCTAATATTTTTATTGTCATCTGTACGAAATTATACTATATTATTTACTTTTGATATCCTAAGTAGGTACTTAACCGTAAAAACCTAATTGTAATAAAAGAAGGTCTATTATAGTCCCAATTTTATTACTCTATACTAAAGTTTATATCATGGGACATAATACATTATTGTTATCTCTTTATTGAGCTAAAAAACAAAGAAAGGATCAATACTTTGGTAGTAGCCTTAAGTAAGAGTTTTAATATGTTATATATTACTATTTAGAATTTACTTGTTGTTTGCTTTTAGCCTTATTTATAATATTTTTAAATTATTCCAAAATCCAAAAAACATTTTTAACAGTATTATTGTTATTTAAAATATAATATGTATCATGTTTATAAAACTAATATCTAAAGCACTTATGCTAGTATGTGGCATGTTTACACGTAATAGATATTAATCTAGAATATTATTATAAATACCTATTAATTACAATTTAAAAATATTAATTTGTATCCTAAATACATCAATATTTAAAATATTGTATTTCAATATTTAGCTACTAATTAACTGTTTTATTCTTTTAATTCATGAAATAATGTATTAATGTGTTTCTCCAATAAAATTCAATGTAATGCTTATTTTAATATGGTTACTTTTTTTTTGTATTCTAGCATGTTATACTGGTGCTGTTACTAGATATTTTTTTTATCATCAATTTCTGGATTAAATGGTCAATTTATTTCTTTATTATTTTTATTGATTAACCGAAAAATATTATTTTCGATTCTTCTAATGTTATTATGAAAATGGCTTGTACAAAAAAATACGTATATATCTACTTAAGTACCTATATATTCTGCATTTTGAACTATTCTCGGTTATTGTTGACAAGTACGGAAAATGAAAAATGTCATTATTTTATTGAATAACAATAGTTATTTACAACAAAAATAATATTACTACACTCACGTCTATATTTTAGTTAAATTTAACAAGAGTTTTTGTTGTTTTTATAAATTATTTAGTATTTAGTTTGCACACTTTAAAAGTGTGAGTCCTTATGTACTGGATACTTACGCGTTTTCCATTTTAAGCATTAAATCGTAATTAAATAATGATATATTGTTTAAAAATTAGTTACCCAAAAATGACAAAATAACTGCATGTTGTCCCATATTAACCATCGCCGCCTATTGATTTTATCTACGTCTGTGTTCCGTTTACTATGGTGGTGCTAGAGATGGTCGTTTTATAATATTATGTTCCTGAAAAATAAAATCATATGAAAAAAAAAATGTTCATTAAAATAAAGAAACAAAACAATAATTAAACACTCGTTGTCTTGTTATATTTTTTTGGTTCTATTTGTATATTAATTATTTATTGTTAATTGTATTTATAATTGTATTAATCATTTATATTTTGAGTTGAACATTATATATTGTTATATTATGCGAAGATTGTTTTTAATTTTAATTGCGTTTTGAATCCTTGCACCATATATTTAGTTTCAGAATTTATATTTTATACACCACACAACATAAACTTGACACATTTTTAATTTAATGAAAATAAGTTTTATCTTAATTCACTGTAAAATGCAAATTGTCCTAAATGTTCACGCGGGAGAACATCTTGTATCGAATGTTATAATATGCTAAGTACTTGCAGACACTTGACTGGAAATACTCAGAAAACACTCACCCTTATTTTAACTGTGATATTTATTTTTAATTACTGTTATAGATACAAATTTGATACTGTTAGTTGTGAGGTACATAAATAATTAAATTAATTATAATGTGTAACATAATATTTACCGATGATTCCTCCGGTATGTTCAAGCGCAACAAACAATTAAAATAACATGATGTAAATTTGAATTTAAATCTACGCAATGGAGTAAGATGTTTGTTCTGGGAGCCAAGAAACCAATTTGACTACCAAATCTAACACCCGGGTCCCTAAATATTTCTACACGTCATATATTGTTAAAGATCGTGTTTTTTAATTATTTTATTTCAAACAAAAAAATACTTTTTTCTCAGATAATTTTTTTTTTAAGTATCCTGGACAAAAAAACTAAAAATAAGTTTATACCGTACGCTTGGCGTTTACAGCAGCTTTACCTGTAATTTAAGGTTAGACAATATTTGCACTATTTTTTTTTTTATCTCAGAATCAATTTTTTTAAATTACATTTTATCCACTTTTATGTTTATTTTCGTGGTTATTTTTACATATTTTAAATTGTATATCATAATATTTGTAATTGTGTTTTGAATTTGTTTATGAAAAAACTTTTGATGCATGCTTCAGTTAATACAATATTATTGATTGTAAAAATATGTGTAGTAGGTACCTACGTAAAATGAATAAATTCATGTAGATGAACACTGGAAGAAATGATATTTAAATCGTTTTTGAAATATCTGTATTTCTACTTTATATTTTTATTAAACAGATTGTATATATTAAATAAACAATTAAGTCAAGCTTCATTCTATTTTATGTAGAGTGGAAAATATTTAGTTATTGCTTACATTATTGCAATAATGGATTTTTTTTCTTAGAAAAACATATCTGAGGCAGTTAAAATGTTTTGAAAATTGAAAGTGAGGGTTAAATTATTTAATAAGAGTATTATAATTAAAAACCATATAGTATCCAGTTATTAATATTTTTAACCATCACTATTAATTTTTTGTTTTTTATTTTATAATTTCAGATCCAATCTATTAAAATTACAAAAATATTTTGGACCAAAACCGTAAGTATTATTATCAATATTTATAAATGACAGTCGATTAAGAAAACATATTATCTATTGATTTGTTCGTTGGTAAAAGAACTTCAGTCTTGAACAACAATTGCTCTTCCAAACAACTAATCAGGGACACCTTCCAGACACATACATATGCGTTATTATAAACAAAAAAAATACAAAAAATACACGATCCATGATTTCTTGGCTACTTAACAAGTTAAATCGAATAAACACATAAAGCAAAATGGGCATTAATAGCAATATACCTACTGCTGAAATGGAAAAAAAAATATTAAAAATTAGCGCATTCTAAGCAGATGCAATTTAATTGAATCACGATATATTGTAAATGTTAAAAAATTATTCACACAACTTTAATCAATGCAAAAGTAATTTATTACACTAGGTACTTAAATTAAACTAAAAATATTCTACTAAATTAATTATTATTCAAATGAGACATACTTTTCGGTCACAACTGAAATTATGATTTTGTACATTTAAAATGTCAATGTCGTAACCCATAACAAATTACAATGTACAATAATTTTAGTGTTCATTTACTTTCAGCTATACTGGCTCAAACGCCCTATTATTATCGTTATTTTAAATTCCGTAAAAACGCATATTCGTATAATAAAATTGTTGGTTACATTTTTGCGAAGGAAAATAAGGTTTATTATGGTTTGTTAAGAAATAAATACATTTTTGGCATGTAAAGTTACCTTTATTAAATGTGTGTACGCTTAAAGTAAACATTCAAATTCACAAAAAGTATATCATACAAAACGGTTGTTAGGTGTTTCGCTTGTTTGGTCGCAGTTTTATTCAAAATACACGATAATTATCACTTCAAACTGTTAGTTGTTGTAAGTATTCAGTTTCCGTAAAAACATTTTCGTCATTTATAATATTTTATACCTTCATTTTGTTTGCATTTTCTAGAACTCTATGGTAAATTTATACTTTTTAACAATTCCTCGCTTTTCTGGTTTGTAGTTTTACTCCTATTCGACTGCGTTTGTTACGAACGAACCAAGACGTCGTTTTAAAATTCATAACTATGCTTCTATAGAAACGACGATATCAGATTTTCATTTTTCTTTTCTTTTTTTTCACTCGTTCTTCAAACGTTCGTTTCGGGTCCTATACACGTAAGAAAGTTCCGTGCTTCAATCTGTGAATTGTTGAATTTATAATCGAGTATAGCCACACTGTAAACGCGTATAAATCAGAGCTTTTAAAAAGTTTGGAAACGGATTTAAACGTTTAGAAACTTTTCAATTGACTTATCATACACCTACAGCAACTCTCTGGACAAAGGCCCTCGTGCTGCAGATGACCGAAAACGAATGTTTGGTAAACAACGTATATTATACACAATAAGGAACATTATTTTAATATAACATTTTATGCATAATTATTTAATAATATCTTATGTGTGAAGATTTACGTGACATTGGTCTGATGTATGTGTTAGGGTCTAGTCCACAGTACACGTACGAGTTGAAATTCCGTTGATCTGTGTGCAAACTGAGTCTCAATGTCAACATTTGGGCTGCCAATGTAATATTCGTGTTTACCGTGGTTAGCGTTCAAACCACGTCTAATATTGTATCTGATCGCGATTATGACGTTTTTAACGTTATTAAAACCGTTCGATCATCATATTTACTCACTTCAAAATGTTATTGTCACCATTGTCGCATTATCACTGAAAACACGCTTGTAGGATATTATGTATACCGAATAGACCATAATACCACCATTGTACTTTACTTAAGAGTGTAAATGTATAATATTATACTATGCCACAAAATCTTTGAATATATTTCATCAACATCAACATCTCTTTCCATTCGTCATTCGCTGTAATATGATTTTTTGAATTTTAAACACAACGAAACTGTTTGAGCATATTCACTAAATTTCTATGGTTAAACTACATGCATTTATTACAATTTAGATTTATTAAACTTTAAGAAATATTCACAATATTTATATTTTAAAATACTTAGCTGATTTCATACTTAAGTAATGTTTGTTCATCCACTTTGTAGACTAGATTAAGAATCTTCATGTATATATTACTAGTTGTGTAATAGAGTTTATGGTTAACATAGACTAACATCCATACAATTTTATGTAAAATCGTTAATTTTGATGACCTTATTAAAACAACAGAGATGACAGTTAGCAAACAGATGGGCCAACATTGGATCATATCAAGGTGTTTTTGGATCAACTTGAAGAAATGATTGAGTCTTTATTAGAATTCATTATTGTTGAATAATCGGTGAANNAAAATTTTATGATCAAAAATTGAATAGATAAAATGAGTAATGCCAGTACCTTGAAAAACTTCGACCAGAATAAGATATTTCGAGGAGCATCAGTTATTGCTTATTATCTTTAGCCTCAAATACGAGGTTTTCTAAGTAAATTAAAAGATTTCAGACTAAAAATAGCCCTCCTAATTTACTATTAAATGGTAAAACTACTACAAAATAATGCGTGAAGGCTTACGAAAATTTGAGAGTCCGCCTTTTACTTACAAAACCCATTTTTGAACCGTAAAGTTGGCTCAAGCTCTAGGTGTCCTATACCTTTGAAATCGGTTGTTCAGTTCTCGGGCGAGTTGAGTTCAAATATTTGGTAAGCGGATTATTAAATATGACCGCTATGGATTATTTCGAATGGACCTCTCAAATATAGCTATGACGGAGACTTCGGTCAAGCACGACATAGTCAATCGCTCTCCGATAGTGTGCTCGAGGCGATATTATAAATATTATCAATCGTAAATATTCTTTTCAAACACTGATCATCGTTCGACGTTTTAGTTCAAAATATGAAATAAAAAAATTAACATTGTAAATAAAAAAAAAATTAATCTCTTCGCTTAGAATCTAAAATCACTCATTGTTCTTATATGAAAAAAACCAATTCTTACCTACCGACTCAAATAGCTGGGTGTAAAAATACATGCCTTAACATACGTATTAAATACATTATTTGCAATTCCACATAAAAAAATTGTGATTTTGTTTGTGAAATATTGAACCACGCCGTTCTAGAATGTCAAAAATTGTTGGTACACCGTTTATCAAACAAATGAATGAAACAAGAACAATTTTATTTATTATTTTTTAAAAATGTTGTCCTAAAAATTTGTATAACACTGTGTCCTACGTAAATCCGGCGAATCTGACGAAAAACAAAACGGTTTGTATTTTGCATCATCGGATGCATCGTATTGAGATGGAACAGTATGGTCAGAATACAAATCGTTGGACACAATCATTTGAAAAACATTAAAAATTAGTGGTTCTCATTTGAAAAAAAAAAAACAAAAGTTGTATATCCATGAGAAATAATTTAAGTAATAGGTTGTTACGAAAAATCTCAAGAATTTTAAAATGTGGTCTTATTCGTGTAAATCGAATTCGTATTAATTCATTATTCAAGTGAAAAGTAGGGGTGAGCATGCTTTGTGAATCATACTGTATATAACATATGATATTGAAAATTTCAATTTCACTTTATCGAACTTCATTTCAACCTTATCTAGTTTAGTTATAGAATTAGTTCACAAAGCGTGGTACACCGATATCGACTTGCGTGTGAACACTCAGGTAGGTACACTAAAACCGAGATACACCCATATGTCTATAATACCTAGTCCGTATTTAAGTATTTTATATTGGTTAGGTTAGGTTGCATTGTATAATAAACTTGGTTTAGTTTAACAAAATCGATCGATCCAATACTCATGGATCATAGTAATTTACAGTTCACGAACCGCGAATAGTGTAATATAATTATAATTATCATTGTGGACATACTCTTTCACACGTTGCAATCTTCAGCGGGTGCCTACCTACATTATATTATATTAATATGGCAGAAGCATAAATCATATATTATTATTATTTCCATATAAATCTTAAACATGTCGAGTAGACCAATCTGCTCGGGAAAGTAGCAATAGATTATATTTTGTTCAGTCTGTTCATTGTACATTATGTGATCGGGATTATTATAACAGGTTTTATTTCCGATTTCTATACCAGCGTATAAGTAACAGGATAAAGTTTTCCCCGTCCTGGCGTTGTCATTATGTGCGGGTAAAAAAAAAATCCGTTCCTGCAGGATCATGTGCGAGTGGTGCGACGGCGGTCGAGATTGGAATTCTTTCGAAAATCCCGTAAAACGTATTTTCGGAATGACTGAGTCTCGTCACGACCCGTCAATCGCACGGCATTCGATTGACGAATAAATACTTATTAGTTATAAGTAAGCGTTCACTGTTTTCCCTCGGGGCACGACGCGTTATCAAATATTATCGTCCTAAGTCCTTTTGATGACGTCTGTGTATTCCGTGATTTTTTTTATAAATATTGCACAGGACATAGGCAGGTACAGTTATGTGCTGAATAACTTATCCTGCAGGACATGCCGTATATCTAGATTGGCGCGTGTAAGATAACATAGTGGCTTACCGTTGTAATTGAACTATAGGAATAATCGCCGATTATTACCATTTTTATTACCTATTACCGATTTTTACCATCAAATATAGAATCCGCGTGGACCTCGATGTGTCATATCGTACGATTGTTGTACTTGGCTTACTATTTTGGTTTCTTCGATATTTCAAGCCTCGTTAATTCCGCATTTTATATGCGAGCACTTCGACTCGAGAATATAAATTGATCACAAGAACGCTTCCGAACTTCAAACCATAACTACCACACTTTACGATGTATTTTTCCCTCAAATCGCGCATTTTAATACGAATACGATTTTTGGATTACCAATGTTGCCATTGATTTATGTAAAAACTTTACTCTAAATATTCAAATATTCCAAAACATGATGTCTGTAACTACAAAAATGTGCCAACCGTAGGACCTTTTTTGTTTGAACTTTGAATAATATATTTTATGAAAGTATACAACTGTGGTTTAAGACTTTAAGTGATGTCATATTTTAAAATAATACATATTTATGATTATTATATATTTTTTATATTTTATATTGTTACAAATATTTAAAAATTGCAATTTTAATAATTTATATTATATTGTTTTTCCGTAACTATTTTATTGAAAACCTCGTGGCAGTTTAATATTTCATAACTAGGTACTACAGCTTGGGTAGATTTATTTGTCGATAAAGAATTTTATGATAATATTATTTTGGATATATTTGATTTGATCCTTGTAACTTATTTATTCTTATTATTGTTTCTTCTGGCCTTATAAAGATATAAATTATAATTTATATGCCATAAACATTAAGTTTCAATGTATAAGTAAGTAATATTATAAAAAAAGAAAAAAACTAGACTTAGGAATATAACTTTATTCTGCTATTGGTATAGACGAATTTCCAATCCCTTCAATGATTAATGAACCCGCGGAAAATCAATAAATACGTCATTTTTGTAGACGTATATCTAATATAAAAGAAATAGGAAAATTTTCCACACCTTATATTATATTATTTTGTATTGTGGCTGTATGTAGGCATAATATAAAATGGACTGTTCTGCGATAGGTCTATGATAATGTATATATGTGCTTGTACATGCAACTGCTGTGATATTTCGATCTTGTAACATCTGTCATGGCGTTTCCTACATAAGCATAAATATTTACAAAGCTGGCCTGTATAATACTCTGTATAAGTAAACGAGAACCACTGAGCAGACAGCAGCTGTGCTCAATACCTCACAAACACCTCATCTTTTGAAGGTATAGGTACATTTTATTAATCAACAACACCGTTGAAGTCACTGTTGCTAATTTTCCATTACGATGTATACGATTAACAAGTATATGTTATTGTTATTAATAATAACACTGTTCTTGGGTTATTTTTTTTGTCTATTAAAATGTATCATAATAATATAACAAACGCAATAACAGCTTGCAACACAACCACGTGGAATGAATTTTCATTCGGTATTCTACGTACCTTCGTATAATACGATCATCACTTGTCCATGTTCGTTTATGTTGATGTTTATTTTTTTAGTATCCTCATAATCTTACGTCTGTCATAATAATATTTTTAAAAAACAACCCAAAACCAGCTTTTAACAGCCGCAGTTCTGACAGCACGTTTAATATTTCACGGGAGCTTTGTTAAAACATGCTTTAGTTGACCTTGTTTTTTCACATGGATTTTATTAAAAACATATCTAAATAATACTATATAGTATAGTGTAATACATAAACCGTCTGGAAAAGATATTCTCGATCATCAAATCGCTAAACATTTTTTTGAAACTAATTACAATTTTTTCCTATTTGATATCAAAGCAAATTAAGTAAAGATAGGTTAACAAATTTCGTTATTATTTATTTATTTTTATTATTCATTGTAAAGTTTTCTTGACCCATTCATCTAAATTTAGTAATAATTTATAAAATACCTTACATATACTAATATTAAGTTACATTTATTATGGTAGTAAATTGTATACATAATTTTTTTTATACCCTTTTTAATGTATGGTTTGAACATTTAAAACATCTAAATATCTTCAATAATAGCTTCAAAACAGCTTAGATAGCGCATTTCTTGGAAAATAAAATAAACATCTTTATAAATAGATTGATAAAATGAGCATACGGATCAACGATTTTTACATATGGAGGATAATGTATGAAAACAGCCGTTATTATAACATATTAACGTATATAGCTGCTATAGTTTAACGGACCAGACGCGCAAAACGAACATTGAAATAGGCTTTGGGAAAGATATAACGATATATATATTCGGTTAATGCTTTATTTTTGAGGTCATTCATCTGCCGATACAAAAGTATCGATACCCCCCTGGATGCGCAACAGAACAGAGTAATCTCTAAAAGTTCTATGCCGTCCACCTATACCTATCACAAATTATAGTATACACACATGAAAACAAAAATACAAAAAAGGGACATATATATTATTTTAAATATTGGTCATTCGTAGGATTTGTTGTTAAATTTATTAAATATGTACGTCCTGGAGACACAGAAGGTAATGGTTGGAGTGTGTTCTGCGACAGTACTGCATTACGCCCATAATATATTTAAATAATTTATCTAGGAAACGACATGAAAACAGGCTTGTTTATTTTTTCCAAACACTTATTACTTAGACCTCTCACCATCATTAAAATTAAACGTGTACTGCAACGTTTGCAACTGATATAAAAAAACTGTACTTTTTTGTCCTGGTACCTACTGCAAATGTGAGCAGATCGTTGAAATGGTTTGGGTCAACGGATTTGTAACACGTATTAACAATATAGCAAAATAAATCCCAGTCGAGAATCGTTTCTCGAGAAATTGTGTTCCATTTTAATTGTAAGTTTAACTGTCACGCCGCAACTCATTCATTAGTTCGTCCATTTCGTGTAGCTACAGCCTTTAGGCCGACCAGAATTAGTAGTGGCGAACAAATGCGCAATATACCGACCAATGGCGACCATGATAGCGATCCATATATAGCTTTTGTTTAAGTCATTCGAAATGTTTTATTGTAGGTATCTTCAAAACCCACGCTGCGTCTGCAATAATGTTGTTTCTGGCCAAATAATATTAAAATACACAATATGTACTTTGTACTGACTGCTAAGTATAAAATAAACATATATATATATATATATATATTCTCACATTGTCAATTTATATCCTAATCGATTATTATATTATTGATTTAGTATATAATAATTCAGAACGAAAAATAATGGCTTTTGTACGTTTCATATGTATTTCGATTATTGAACGATTATTTAATTATAATATTTTGCCAGCCATTTTCGTTGTTTAAATATTTTGTTTATGTCCTTATTAAACTTAACCATGCTGCCATGCTACCCATTGAATATAAGACGAAATAAAGTACAACTTTTAGTTATAAATCATAATGTAAACAGCAAACTTTATAAGTGAAATCAATTCTATACAATTTCTTTGAAATTATTTTTGTTGATATTTTGTATCATCAAACATTTTGTAATAAACAGGCTAGGAACTTGCAATAATACTTTATGTTAATTATATTAGTTTTCACGAGAATACCAATAGGTACTACTATAAAGAAGGTGAAAGAGCCCAAGAGCTATTATTAGAGTTATAAAGTTCCTGACCATTATTTTACATTTTTAAACAAGTTAAAAGTTTTACAATTTTGTCAGACTATACATACGTTTGAAAGTGGATGTTTCTATCAGTTGAAAACAAAAATAGCTTTTTCATCGTTCGGAATCTAAAATATTTCGGCTGAGTGAATATTTGAACGGGACCTGCAGTAAAGATTTTCAATTTAACGGTGCAATTGTTTACGTTGAATAGAGTTTCCAAAATTTTTCCAAGCCAGTTGAAAAATATCACTGTGTAAAAAAACAATTTATGCTCCTTGTATGTCCTTTGCTAATGTAAATCAGCGAAATTGCATTTCATTATTATTCACGGCGAGCGTACACTCGGGATTTTAACTTTAGGATACCCATCAAAAGTTTAATCAATATGACCCCAAAACAACTTAAATTAAACACGCGAACAACACGATATTACATAATGATTTTGTACAGTGTTTTTTTGTTTTTGAAATATACCGGCGCAATTATAATCCATAGAATATTTTTTATAATCGGTTGTAAAATAATTCAATTCCTGAAAAAGCATAGTAAGCTTGTGTGCAGCGAACTCATAAACGTTTTATAATCACGTAACAGTGTGCAATAAAACAGTTAAAAAAACACTTATGGATTCAAACAAAAACCTGTATCGTATTTCACGGAGTAAAAATGTAAATAATGCATTATTCTGAGAATCAAAGTATCGTATTTAATTTCGTTTTACAATAGTAGGTACCTGTACAATGCGGATAATAATTATATACAGGTATCATTATTTTTTAATTGTTAATCACGATATGTGTGTAGGGTAATCGTGTGAAACATTTCATTCGACTATCAAAATTTGCTCACGAACACTGCAGGCACAATATTAGGAGTATGAGTGGCGATGATAGGGATTGGGAGCTGGTTGAGTGTGGAGTCCTATTTCCAGAAGTGATGATGATCATCTCAACGATCGCTCAAAAATTGTTGTCAATATTATATAGATACTGTTACATGTATATTTAGGGATGAAATTGAAAAAAATCCAAGTGCAAGTTCGTTCAGTGGCGCCTCTTTTAAACGCAAACATATTCATGATTTATGAATCATAATTTTTATCGTGCGCACCTATACATTATTATGATATACGGTAGGTAGTTTATATATGTTTTGTCGTATACATTATGCAAAGTCGTGTTATTATTATGTACAATATGTTATATAATAATGTATAATGTATATAATAGCATTTTCTCATCGACCGTGATAACAATAATTTTAATGTATATTATTGTTTCTCAGTAAATATTTCGTTCGTTATACATTATACAATTTCGTCAGTGTTCGCGTATACCGAGATAGATGGTTAAGTTATGACCTTTATGCAACGGGCGCACCGTATTCATATACATATATTAATATAATATTTATGTTGGTATATATTACTATCTGATGTTCATTGTTTTTGAAATTCGGGTGGTTTTGGAGCATATGAAAATCTGTGTTAAGTGTTTGTTCCGCGTTCTCCCTTGAAGGAACAAAATTAGAAAAAGACAACTTGGGGTTTTACGTTTGAATATCAGCGCCGTTCTTTTCACTCTTAAATAGATTACCTGCACTCGCATTGAGCGCACAATAATAATTATATTGATGTTGTTGTTATTGTTATTACTTATTATTATCATCATCATCATCATCGTCGTAGCCGTTGTCGTCGTCGTTATGGGGTGAGATGTATTTTATCGACATCGTTATGGGAGTCATCCGATATAGCTGGTATGCTACCGATTCGAAAAAATGTAGAAAAATCTTCACATCCGTGACTAAAGTGGAGTCGTGTTGATCAATCGCCGTTGATTTTCGTCGTATATTCTCATACAAAGCACACGGAACGTATACGTCATTGCGTCACGTGTACGGTATAGGATACAGAAGTACTCATGTATAATATATTATACATTAAATGTGTGCTGGTGTTACATTTTTAAGGTGTCGTTTGCGTATGAATTACGCCGTCTAAGTATGTGAATGGGATTTTGTTGGATACTTTTTGCTTCGATTGACAGATTTCGTTAACCGTACACATAACGTTATTATATTTTAAAACAACACTTTGCCATGAACCGTCTTTCTGTATATAAATAAATAAACAAATAAATGCATACATACATAAATGCATATAGTACATAATTATACACATACAATC
>PVMI01085247.1:25569-36145 GCA_008528875.1 Aulacorthum solani
CAAAATGAATTCTCTGTCACAGATTATGGGTTTGGGTATCTATTATGCGTGAGTGTTTGTGTGTGTGTGTGTGTGTGTGTGTGTGTGTGTGTGTGTGTAGGCTGTAGGGGATGCACGTAGGCTCATTAAATATTATAATAATAAAATCATGATTGTGACGTGAACATTGAACAATGCCGAAACGTTTGCTCGCCTGACCAGCTTTATTTTAATAACGCCGTGTTTATAATATATATATGTGTGTGTGTGTGTGTGTGTGTGTGTGTATTATATATTTTCGTCTGACCCTTGTCCGTTCGTTTATCTCTACCGACGGCTATAGTTTACCACTGGTACTTTAATATATAATTTCACCCTATGATGTTACGCATCCAATATGGTTGTGCGTAGTGGTTGATAAAGGATATCCATGTGTAATGACGTGTATTATATACAGTAACAATTTCATATAACGAACTTCCATTCAACAAAATTTTTTTGATAACCAAATTTATTTAATTATACTTATCGAATTTTTCCATAATCTATACGAATTTTTTTTTGTCTTTGACACTTCATACCATATAAGTTTCACTGTATACTATACGGATTTTATTAAAACATTTTGATATCGGCATATAACACTAGTATAAAAATATAACACATGCACACTCACTAATCTAAATAATTGAAAATATGGTTCTCAAATCTTAAGGATATATACATTAAAATTCCAAATATTCATTGTTTAAGGGAACATAACATTACGTGGTTAGCATGTTTGATGAAATTACCTGAATATATATATATATATTGGTATACGCTGTAGCCAGTATATTTATACACACATAAACCGCGAGTTAAGATACCATTATTATCTGTTGTTTCTCGTCGTCACTGAGTACCTGCAGTACTATATACATATAAAATGTAAATATTTGTAATTTGTATACTATTAAAACACGAGTATGATGAGTGCGTGAAAGAGTGGTGGTGGTTTGGTTGTTTAATATAAATTATACTGTGTCGCACATTCAGAAGCTGTTGTTATTTGGCTAACAGTTGTATTCAATAAAAAAAAATATCGTCGGTTGGTTGAAAACCCAATGAAATTAAAATTCTTTTTAATTTCATTGCTCGTACGTCACAATTACTGTATAGGTACTTCTCATACAATTTAAATTGAGTATTGGCAATGCAAATAGTATAATGTCCTACAACTTTGAACACGTAAAATCGATAATCAATTATATTCCTTAGAATTTATTATAACCAGTAAATTAAAAAAGTAGGAATATATTAGGTGCTTTGACCTTCTTTTGGTCAGATATGCTAGAGTGAAATTATATCACTGTATGGTATAGAGTCCTTGAATATTTTTTAGCCCAGGCCTGTTTAAAGAACCCAACCTAACCTAAACCGGCTCTTGTATAAAATACCACAACAGAGAAATGTAGGTTTACGGTATATAAACAGAGGGGAATATTAAGTGGTAGATAACTATACGTTGTCCATTTGGGTTTTTAGTACCAAAGATAAGAACAGATTACGTTTCTTACTGCAATAATGAAAGCAAATGCGTTTTTTAAAATAAAATATTAAATATTTTACTACTTTTTATTGTTTTTACTTTTACAAAAATATACAGACTGAGTAAAAAAATCGAATTGAAAAGGTCAATTTCATCTTCTAGAGCTTGTCGACCAAATGAATAAGAATGGTTTTCAAAGATTTCGGAAATAGATAAGTTTAATTGTATATCTACAACAGAGAGTATATATATTATTTGTTACTATGTTTAGGTATTCGAGTTAGTTTCAAAATAAAATCGAATCTAGTATTTTTTTTTTATATTTTATACTCGAAATAGTTTCCTGATATAATATAACAACCGGAACATAGTAAATGTACTTATTTTTTTTTATTGAAGCACAATAAAGTTTAGTATACAATCTGCAGAAGCAAGAAGTACAATAACAGAATTATATTACTGAATTTACTGATAAAATAAATAATACTCGTATTACAGGTTATAATAAGATTAATGAGTATTTCGCTTTATTATGCTATAATAAAGCACTGAAGACCCACTTCTCACCACGAGCTTACTTCAAAGAGAAGGATATAATCACTAATCATCTCATGGAAAAAACTTTTAATTTACAATTGTATAATGTTACCTGAGTTGAAAAAAATTATTGTTATTATTATTAAGCGATTCAGTGTATAGACATAAAATTGTACAGTTCGAAGAAAAGTTAAAACCGAGTACTTATAACTTATAAGGTATCTAAATACGTTTACTTAAATATTATAACATTTTTTCATTTACTCAAAAAGCTTAACTTAACTCAGACAGAGACTAATAATATAAAATATTTTATATTTATCTTTTGACAAAGTAGTTAAGTAGGTATTACAATTTATACTTGTATACAATTTATTTTTTATATTATGAATCGAATTTTTAGTTTCCTTAAATTATAAAATAAGAATGTTGAAAATGGATATCTAATAAAATGAAAATCAGAAAAATTTTATAATATTATACAGATTGTATGCAGTGGAAAAAAAATAAACGACCTAAATAGATACCAGACATATTTATGTTAAAGACTGGTGATGTTGAATAATATTTAGTTAAACGGTTTTGCTTGACATTTGATTACATGTTTGTATTAAACAGCGCATGATTAATAATTGAATTTAAAAAACTGTTGGTGGAGTTAATCTGTACCATAATAAAACGTGATCTCTTTATTGCTGCTATATTAGTATTATCTTTTCGTAAATGAAAGCTTTTACTTTTTGAAGCTATTTTTTTAATTTAAGTTTTTTTTTTGTTCAAAGGATTGCAGTGAGTTTTTAGTTAGAGTCCATCTGTCTTTTAAAATTATTATGTGACTATCAACTTTTTAAATACACAAACACATCAGATATATTGTTGTGCACTCGAGCGCTGTAGCCCGTAGCTTGTATCTAAATCTCAGCGACGGTGGGTAAATTCCACACCAAGTTCCGATTTCCCACCAAATGAGGTACATAAAAATCGAGTTTCACTCATTTAGACTGTTATAACTAGGTTAATGGTCACTCGAAATTCAGCTACCGACCAGCGTGATACCGAACACCCAAGTGGCAAATATCTCTTAAACTCACAGTATTGTAAAATATATAATTTTCAAGAAAAAACAGAATTGTATAATAAGAATCACGGTCTTAGATTATTAGGACTGTTATTAACATACAATGATATTATGATTAAAGTGGAAATAAAAGTGAATAAAACGATTATTGATAAGACGATGTTTGGTAGTAGGTATAAACCATACGTATTGCGTAATTACATTTCTCATAAATGTGTGACAAATTCATTAGCATTTGATAATTTAGTGTAGCCGATGATTAGAATACACAGTTTAAGCACTTGGGACCCAACTACAGTTCTTGTAAACAATAGTAATACTTTTTTTTTGAAATTATATCTTTTGTCATAGATATTACAACAGTGATGTTGAAATTTTCCAGCTTATGCCGTCGTCCTATGAGTTTTTTTTAATCGAGAAAAGAGTTTGTGTTACATAAGTATAACCAAAGTTGAAATATATAATTTACAATTGAAGAATTAGCTGTAGTCTTTAAAAATTTAAAGACATATTATTCTTAATAGTTACATTGAATTCTATTGATCGAGTGGCATTGTTTACAGCGAAATGCTAAATTTAAAAGCATGTATTTGCTTAAAGTGGTATTTTGAGTGGTGAAAAACACCAGAACAACCCTCGCCTAATTACGTCCGTGAGATCAAAGGATTAAATTTCGGCAGCTCACAGGTAAACAATCCATTACATTGGTATATCTGTAATTCGTAAACCATAATTATAAACAGAGAATGTGCTGTTTAAAATAGTTTGCTATTCAATCGTTAACACAAGAAAGCATATCGCCGGGAAAACATACTTTAGATTATCCTTGAAAGTTCTACTATGATAATTAAGTTTGGTATTCAAAGCATACAAATCATAATTTAATAAATTAATAAAATTATTGAATTTTAACTACACATGAAAATTCACTAATATTTCCAATGATTGATATACCACTGGTTTTTTTTTTAGTAAAGCATCATATTATATAAATAACAATATAGGTTCTTTTTAAAAGTGTAAAAGTTTTAAGTGCAACAATATTTTATAATAAATATTTTTTTATTCAGATTTTAATCATAGTTGCTTTGTTTCTTAAAGAAACCAGAAATATTTATTAAAGAATTCATAATTAAGTATAGGCTGTACATGCTTATTAATAATAAGACAATAGTTTTGCATATTTATAATCTTCAATCTCTTTACTCAAAATTAAATAAAAAATAGCACGAAAGAAATACTTGCTGTTTCTAATTTACAAAACTTAGAACTTTATTTAATAAAAATACTTTTTTTTACAATAGTTACAAAATACAAAATGTAAAGAAAAAATTAAGATTTATTAAAAAAATAAAATACTGTAGATAGGTACATACTTTGAATTTAATTTAATATATTGTCCTTACCTCAATTCAATCAATTCAAATTTAAAAAGAAGTACCTATCAATTTATATATTAATTAAATTCTACAACAATACATAGACACGAGGTGGAGACCCTTGAAACATTCATCTTTTAAGATTTTAATCATAAGCTCAAGTCAAAACACTCGTCAGTCATCGCACTTACAACGGTTTAAGTTTACCATCATTATATTATTATTATTTATTATCAAAATATTATAGATATCTGTACTGCAGTGTACACGTATTATAAATTTATATTTTACAACAAGAAAAGCTATCAATCATTGCAATTATTACGAATAACGAGCAGAAGCAAAAACATTATTTCTCAAGTCAAATTAATTTAAACAAATTTAAGCTAATAATAATCGCTGTATGTAACATGTCTACAGTGATGTAAATAATTCAAATAGATACCTATAAAGTGCTTTCTGTATGACATTAATTTTTGGAAAATACATATTATTGTAAAAAATATACAATATTATATTATGGCTCTTGTATTATCATTATCAGAGACGTATTCAGACATTTTGCAAAATGGATTGTGTAGGTATGTACAATACAATAAACGTGGAAAAACAAATATAAGCATTTATTTTCTATACATTTCAATAAAGCAAACGTACCGATTTCATAATAAACGGATAAGCGCCTGTTCGGCGACTAACATAAATTATTACGTCCATGCGGTATATGTCAAGGTATTATTATGTCGTTGCAAGCCGGACTTAAATCCACCTTATGTCGTATGATACGACAGCTCATATAGGATAATTTTTATCGGGTCGACAAAAACTAGATGCTGCTGTACTGCAAGACGTATAACTTGGTCGAAAGTTGTAAATGTGCGACGAACTTTGCTCGCAGTGTGGTGCTCGCTGAGTTTCTACTTTCTAGTGCCGAACATTTCAGACTCATCATCACGCGATTTGGTAATTGAACGTCGGATTTCAAAAGGTGTTGTGCCAGAGTACTACTACAATAGTGAATGGTAAATAATAAAAGTAAAATATAATACTATTATAGTAGTTAATAATAGATTATAACGATTATTTACTGGTAAATTTCGATTTCGATTTCGTTCGACTGCTTATTAGGCAATGCGCCGGAAATCGATTTCACAGTTCAAGATTCTGCAAACCCGCAGGTTGTCTCGTTCATCCACTACGGCGGTAGTTTGTCGTATACTTTTTCGGAGAGGAATGGAATGGATATTTTTCAATCGCAACAGTATTAACTAGGAACCGCAACGATATTGTATTATCCACACGCTATCGGATTAATACGGAATTACGGGTTTGAAAAAGGTTACGTGAACAAAATTAGAACTTTAGTTAAACGCGTATTTATAATATTTTAGTTTTCAGTTGGTTATTGTTATATTGCTTCGCGTTTGTGTACCTAACTTCAGAGTGTTGTAATTTGTAGCAGTCTGTGTTATAACGTTTTAACAAATTTAACATTAAAGTAATATGGAACTAAGTAAATGTTTTTATAATAATTTAGTATAATCAAAAATGTTTTCACATTTTCAATGAGCGACCAGGAGATTATCATATAACCACAAGTGCATTGAAAACTTACGTTCGAATGCTTCGGTTATAAAATGTATTCTTATACGAACTCTTATTTAAAAGAATAAGTATACATTTTTAAAGTCGTTTCCGTTTGGTCAATTCGATTCCATTCTAAAGTGTATGACAACCTTAACGAGTATAAACTTCAAATGTATTCAGTGTTTTCCTTTTATTATAATATGCGATTCTCTACGCCTGCAGCTGAAACTGCATAATATCGAGGACACCGTTTTATTACGATTTTACGACCTAAAAAAAAAAAAATTGTGTTGAACGAAAAACTGCTGGAGGGTGATGGTTACACCAAACTGAGTGACGGACCCGGCTGTAACTTTAGGGCTAACCAACAATTTAGTTGTTATTAAGGCATGAAATAATCTGAATTTTTTGCTTATTTTTTCGTCCCTGCCTCATAAGTGCCAATGTTATTCGTGTAATTTAATTAAATAGTTAAAGTAAAAAGAATTACAACAAAGAAAAATAAACAGTTAATTATTAAACCCTAAAATATCTTTATACAATTCATAATTTAGAATGACTTATAGAAATAATTATAAAATATAAATAAATTCAATCCCCAATATCCCCAAGCATACATAGCATGAGAAGTAAAAAGTATTTCATAACTATTCTAAAATAAACTCAAATCATAATAACATTTTCGATTATTCATTTTTTAGTAACATAATAATTATAATAACACATTAACATCGTTATTCCATATTACACGTCTTGTGTAGATATACCATTTGGCGTGAGGCCTAATTATTATAATTTATTTATAAATAATAACATATAAATATATAGATATACATTTACATTTTGTACAAATTCTTCTAAATTCAACCTTTCATTATATTACTAATGGAAAAATTAATTACTAATAATAATATAAAAATATAATATGTAAAATACCCTCAAAAAATAAGGCCGATACTTCGTCTTCACTCAGAATTCGTTTTCGTAGTCATATTGAAATCAAATTTAACATTCAAATATTCAATGGCAAAGTACACTCAAAATTAAAAAGTTGCTTCAACAAAAAAAAAAAACAACCATTCACAGATTTTGATCAGTAGATACCAATAATACATATTTCATTTTTACGGCCCTTAACATTTTGCTCCTCAAAAATTTACTCAGTCACCTGCCACCCTTTTTAAATGCACTACAGCGTCTAGGCGTCATAGAACACTTTCAAAATGGCAGTAAGATAATGGTGCTACAATAGTAATAATGAAATAGTCTACAATATAGGTACAGTAATTCGCATTCGTCTATTTGAATTTTACACTCTGAGATTAAACGAAGGATTGATTAAAATTAAAACACTACATAATATATTATGTATGTTGGGTATGATATGTATAATATACAGTATACATTTCTACACCCACTGCCTTTATTACGATAGTCTATATACACAGTGTATACACACATTGTACAATATTTATTTTTAATTGTTAGTAATGAGAAAATGAGTAAAAAGTTTTACCTATGATGTTCAAAAACAATGTGTACAAAGTAATCAAAACTTTTTCCATACATTACTTTTTTTTTTTTTATTCTATTTCTGTGAAATATTATTGGAGCATGTTACGTATGTTTACATCTGGGCTTGGAAAAGACTACCTACACGATAATTAAATTGTCGCGTAATTATATCTCAATGAACGAAAAGCAAACATTATTCATTCGATTTTAATTTTAAAATTAATAATATACTTATATTTATGACTAATGACTATCTCTGTCTATGCACCTATGTATATTTAGACATAATTATGTGACGTACAATATTATGATTGGACGTATAATCAGTAATTACTCTTGAAATGTTGAAATATTACTTACAAGTTACAACCTGCAGTGTTTATAACTATTTATTGTTTTAATATTTTATTACTTTTGCATACGTATACATATTTTATAAAATATCATTATAGTACATCATGGTGTCTACGTCAAAATAATAAAATAATACAATTATTTATACGTAAAAACGTCTACACTTGTCAAATATCAGCCGAATATAATAAATAGCGATGACGATTCACAATAAAAACAATTTTATATAGGTATAGTAATATGCAACCACAGAGAAAAAAACTTGCAGATTGAATGAAATTCGATTTGCAAGTGATTGTGAGAATGACACTCGTCACAAATATCGGCATGTTAATACTTAATTATATGAAAAAAACTTGTTGAATAATTTGAGTAACATCATAATATCAAATATGTTAGTCCGTCCTAAAATAAAAGGAAAAAAACTGTATAAAAATATGCATGCTCACTTAGTGAATGTCCGTGAAGTTGGCCTGCCAACTGTGTCAAATCGATTTGAAAAATGTGTCAATAGTTTGCAAATAAATTGCAAAAAATTTCCAAGTTGGTTTCTAAAATATACGAATTAATACTTTTTTTTTGTTAAGATATACGTTTTTTGTTGCTGCCAAAAATGGTCAATAGCTTATATTATTTTATCGACATATTTAAAAATTTCAAATCCTTTTTTGCAAAATATTAAATTTTTTTTTCTGATTGTAGTAAATGGAAGTCACATGTTGTTTTCGTATCTTTAAATAATAAATATTAGTTACTGATTAACTTTGCAACTTGAAATACTTTAAATTTGAAAAATATTATACTCATATCACAAGGTCAAAATGTTTTTTTAAATACTTACATACCACTGTTATAATATTGGATACTTATAATAGGTAAACAGGTGGTTTGGAAGATCCGACTTGATGGCACAGATATAAGTGCTAGAATATCATCAGAAACTTCTTCTATAAGCACGATATTTTTTTTACTAACTCATATGACATACACGTGCAGAGATTAAATTTCCATCGAAGTTTAAAATAAATTCATATATTTATACATATAAATTATGTATTATACTCTTCGGATGGAATTCACAACAACTTCTGGATTTCCGGATTACAACGCGTTATAGGGTAGTAATAAAAAATATTGGTCGTGGGTTTCTTGTGCACGCATTTTTTATAAGGAATTTTTTTTCCTGTTTAGGCGCTTCAATAAAGACGCCTTTATGTCTTGTTGAATATCGTATATATCCATTTGTATGTGATGACGTGCTCGACGTTCGTAGGCTTATGTGCCCCGAAGACCTGTCAACTATATAACCTACTGCAACTCTACCCACCAATAAGAGTGATATACATTCATCCAGCGTTGTTTGCAATAAAAACAACAATCCCGGAAACATATTGTTTCAGACCACTAAAACACTTGACCATTTGTAGATCAAAGAGAACAAGGAATCTAGAGACAAAAGAAATGGAACATTGAAATTGAAATGTGTAATACAAACGAACCCATGTAAAGTTACATTACACTTCAACCAACAAAATAGTACAATTGTTGTACGAAAAAATAAAAATATTGTGTGATAATAACTACAATCTACAATCGAAAAATAACAATCCAGTATGTATTTCATTTTTATTTTAAGTATTATAAACGAGAGATCATCTGAAGAAAATTGTACGTTTCTTACATATATTTTAATTGTATATATTAGAATAAAGTCGTCCTACAACTGTAAACGATAAAGATGACATTGATAATATTGATATTACATTATGGTTTAAAAAATAAATTATATCACGATGAAATATTTATTGGCTTTGAGTTTTAAATATTATAGTGCTCGATAGCTCCAAGGAATTTCGATAAAAGTTTTTCAATACGTTCTTAGTAGTTAGTAAAGGATAATGAGTAATATTTCAATTTCTGTGTAATACACTAAAACATAATAAGTTTGCTAATAGACTGGTCCAGAATCAAAACACAAAGAAACTTTAAAATGTTTCCAAACTGTTTTCTTAATTAGCGCTACTGAAGGTTTTCGTTAAATATATTAAATGGAATTATTTTATATTTTATACTACCACACCAGAAACTCGTGCAGACCAGATAAAACCAAAAAATATGTAGTTTGTTTTTAAAATACATATTAATTATTTGTTTTAATATTGTTAAGGCCATTATTTTATTGTTATTATGATATATATGGAATATAAGGTGTTGTAATATATGGATGCTCTATTTAACGTAAGACATGCACTATCGCATAAAATATTGATGTTTTTTAAAATGTACATTTTACATAATTTTAAGTTTTTAAATACAAAATTGTTCTAATAAAATCGTGTTTAACTATTTTTTATAATGTTTAATAAAAACATGAATTTTAAATCCCTTATTCCAAAGCAGAATATTTTTTTTAATTAGGTACCTACTTTGATGTCTAAACATCAAATTTTTGACTAGTAGTTTATGAGTTATAGATATTTGAAATGTAGATGAATAGAGTGGAGTGGTATTTTCCATAGCGGTAGATACCACGCGTAACAAATTTCCACTTCTTCGCTCGTGTAAACTTTAAATAATTATAGGTAACTAATAAATTACTTGTCCAAAATTTGATTT
>PVMI01085275.1:0-18378 GCA_008528875.1 Aulacorthum solani
ATAAAAAATATTAATTTAAAAAAAAAAAATATTTTTAAATAAAATAATTATAATAATTAAATAATAATATTATTAATTATAAATAAACCTTTATATGTATTTTTTTTTTGCCTTTCTTTAAATCAATGAAAATAAATTTAAAGTCCGCTTCAATGCACGTTTCCGCGTGGAAAAATTCGAAAAGAAACTACCATTCTATAGTTATAGATACCTACCTACTGTCTGTGCTTTATCGATTTCTTGTGAAATATAGAGATTTAATAAATTTGAAAAATCCAGTACAACAATAAAACAATTGAAAAATTAAATTTCTTCAACTGTAAATAAACATTAGACATTACAAAAAAATATATTTTTAACGCGTAGTCATTTTTATTTGTTTATATAATAAATATTTACTGCAGTGACTTGTTTATACGACTTTGCACACTTTAAAATCTCCCAAAGACATATCTGCCATATTTATATTGTAGCACATGCATAATTAATATTAATCAAAACTAATCATAATGTATCTGGAATTAAAAAAAAAATATTCTCGAACGAATGATAAAAAAAAATATATACATTTTCTTTGATCTTAATTTTAATGGTGACATGGTATTCGGTTACTGTAGGTATCTACTCGCAGTAGAAAATATAAATACATGACTATAGCATATCATTGGTCATAGAAGTTCATAGTAAATACGTTTTATATGTACCTACATAATATATACAAATTTTAATTACAGGCATTAAATTGGTGGCTGAAAATGTTTGAGTCATTTGGTTTTGTCTATGTGGGACACGCACATATTCCCTTACGACCTTTGAACAGTTCATATATTGCATTTATGAAAACAAAGTCGTTTTTACATATTACTTTTTACTTTATATTTTATGTATTAATTACATCTGTTTAACAAGCAATATTATGATATAAACAAATTTACAATATGATTAAGTATTCCATGAAATAATTAAAAACGATGAATTAAGTATGTAATAAGTAACAACCCAGCTGGATAATTAGGTAGGCGATGCCTTTAATTGCCTTGCTATTCATCTATTGTCATTGATATTTGCATACAAATATGAATGATAATGACTTCCGCCGTGTTAGCATTGATTGTAAAACTCTAGTGTGGCGATTCTTTGTCGAGCATGACGTCCAGCGTCCATTGTTGGCATACGTCAAAAATAATAATTAAGTAATTATTAATTAAATTATAATAGTATTATTAATAATTATGATAATATTGTAAAATATATTTGTTACGATATTACTTTATTGCAGTGCACTATCGCTTAACATCAATTAACCGTAATTCGTACGTAGAGCATCGAGTGCCGACCGTCGCAGTCTAAATATAAAAGAAACCTAATATTAATTAAGACTTAAAAAAGTGCCTAGTTAAGTTAGGTATGTGTACAGTTAATACAACACTACAGTCCATATTCCTAAATACAGTAGAGGTACTTGAAATTTGTTTTCGATGGTAATTATTGTTTTTTTAGTAACTTTTTATTTATTTATTGGTAACAGACAACAGTTATACCCTAACATGCAGTGCAATAAAATATAGTATAAAATACCTACAGATTTTTATCATAACTAGCATAATAATTGTATTTCACAACAATATGTAACCTTTAGAAAAGGAGTAACTCATTAGCGAAACTTTCATCTGTGCAATTGTGCTAAATAAGCACTGTATAAATTATAATAATATTTGCGAAATGTGTCACCATTTTTTGTTGAGACGATAGGCAGGATTCAGGTGGCAACTAATATACCGTCCTAAAAGCAGATTCAGATAGTGAGGTTATGTTAGATTATCGACGATTTAGACGTTTTATTGTAGTAAAATATATTGTAGTGTAATATAAATCAATATTTTGAATCGAAAAAAAATTAATTTTCTTTTGTTACCTATAGTTATTTCGCTGACACTTGATCGGTGGTTTGATTATCCATATGGTACAGCGTATAAGTTGTAATACGGGTGAGTAAAGATCATAACTTTATGTAGGTATGCGCAAGACAGTCGATCTCAGAATTCCACGTCATGGTCAAAACAATATATATGACGAGTGAGAGTTTATAATGTAGAGAATATATACAATTTAGAACCTTAAACGGTATAGGTATTACGTACTGAGAATATTGAGCAGTTGATATTATTATATAGTTTCGCTGAAAGTTAAACTAGTTTTTCTCTGAAACGGGGTCGGCAGCGGGTATTCGAGTGACAGTAATTAAATAACGTATAAAATGTGCAAAATACAAATATGAACCGTCGTAATCGGACGTCGGGATACAATTGTTGTTTTTTACATCTGTTCACGGGTTCTCAGGGGTCAGGTCACACGGAATCGATGACGATGAATATTCCGCACAACCTCCAGTGAACCTCGCAGTATAAACGACTCGCATAAGTAATCGCGGAAAGAAGTTCAATAATATCGTTCCACTTCCGTGTACGTGTCCGTCGCAGTACTTAAACGATTGACAGCACCGGCAAATTTTAATATTTGCTATTGATTTTCAGCATATAATAAAATATAGGTTAGGTTCGTTTAAGTATTATGTAATATACTTTTTTTTAGTTTAACGAACCTTTAATTGTACCTATTGCACCCACTAAATGTGCATCTACATGTTTCAATTCACCGATCAATTTTAGATTTCGAGATTTCACGGTCTAGAGAAATATTTTGCTTACCGCCCGAGTGCTCAAAAATATACAATATGTTTGAAATCCAACACTCCGCCCTACAGCGTGAAACCCGACAATTGTGTTTGTTCTTCTTTCCTGCATTTTTTTTCACTTTTATTTCGTTCACCGTTTCAATGAAAAAAAAAGTAATAATAAAATAACAAGAAAGTGATAAAACTATCGACATTTTCGTCTGTGGGTGAAAATAAACAGATATTATATCACCTAGTCATCTCATCGTTCGCCCGGGGTAACAGCATATCCTTTTTCCTACTGTACATTTTCTACTCAACTAGACCATGAATCCTGTGTAAGCCGGCTTGCACGGAATAAAAATAATAAAATTATTAATGCCTTATAGCATATTGAAGTTATACATGTATAAAAAAATATACCGTTATTCTCGCCCAAAAAATATATCTCCGATATAATGTTACACAGTTCGGATTTTTTTGTTGATATTATTAGATAGGTATTGTTTTGTGTGTTGCGTGTCCGATCGTTATAAGACTATAGATATAGGTACCTATAGTATATAAATTATTTTAAGTTAAATTAATAGTAGCTTATGAAATACTTTTTACACAGAGTTTTTATAAATTTATTAAGTTCATAATATTGTATATGAAACGCGTAATACTTCTGAGTTATAGACATAAAATTGTTAACTCGACTGGCGCTAAGGTTCTCGGGACTCGGTGACAAAATACATCTGGAAATATCCCACAGGCTACGGTGTCTCCTTCCTACGCGACATCTGCGTGATGAATGATACCTAATTAATATTAAATGAAATATATATTATTTATTATTTCAAGAGGCTGTATTTTTTTTTAGAATTAATTCCTGATGCCAAATTACACTTTAATCTTGCAATATTTATATTTTTTATACGATAATATATGCACAATCAGATATATTAATGATATTTATTTAATATGCATGCAATAATATAAAATATAAAGTCCATGTGGTGTAGCTTGATGGGTGAAATAAATGTTTACAATTTTTCAACTTAGAATACACACTGAAAAAATGTGTCTTGTGCATACAATCATTGATTAAACTTGAAACATTAAGGCTCAAGTTATGTATTATAAATCATGAGTATACATTTGTTATATTTTAAAATATTTTCTATGTATTGAAATTAGCTAAAGACATTAAAATGTGGTCTCTAAAATTATATAAAATAGGACAAGCTGACATTTTTTTCAAGTTAAATTAAAAATTAAAAACGAACACAAAATTTAGATGTGCTTTTGTAATATTAAGTACAATTTAATTCAATCACATTTTTATGAAATAATCATGAAACTACAGGTCACATAAAAAGACCATTACAAACACACAATTCCTCAGTATGGTGCTCATTCGACACTCACACACTCATTCATACATCGGAGGTGGGCCGATGAAACCCATGAGAGGTTCCATTTCCTTTCGTATTTAAACTATTTTTTATTTTATTGCTTTTTTCCTCACACAACAATGCTTTATGCACAGTTATTAATATGTATCATTCAAAGTTTATTTCATTCACGATTATTTATATTTATAAGCATTCTGGGTGTAATTGGCGAATACCGAAACCATCCCGTTGTTTACGTTACAAGTATTTTGGATTTGGGCTTTTTGCTTAACAGTGGTAAGTCTTGATTTTGTCAACAAATTTCTCACGAAAAACGAACAATATTAAAATTAGTAAATACTATGTAGGTAGATGAGATGTGGGTAGGTTGCCATACTATAGGTTGGTGCCATATCTAGCCTTGGATGCCTTGGACCTTGTAGATTTTAATTGTATGATAAGTAATCTCTATGATAAGCGGGACGTCATAATAATTACTATCCTTATTATTCTATTGTTATCTCGTGTGTCCTGCGATTGCATGATTGGCACTGCAGTCGGTTCAATAGTCGAGCTTTTTTATCAACGAATTTTTCGCCATGTTTATTCGAATACAATTGTTTATTATTTTTTTATATTTTTACAGAATGAAATCGAACATATGTGTAACATTACTCTGGTGTTTGGCATTCACTGCTTCGGCCTTCGGGCAAACAGATGTCAATGGGTAAGTAATTTCAATACGAATACAATTAGAAATAACATAGAATAAATTAAACCTACTTATAACATCATGAAATAATCTTCATCGTCATTTCCCTAAAAAAAATGGGAGGGCCTCTACTCATAAAAGTCTCAAGGGCCCCACTTGTATAATTTGGATAACTAAAGTATAATTTTTCCTAAAAAAAATGTAATGAAAAAAAATTAATTAGGTACTTGATTTATAGCAATATTTGTAATGTTTGCCATTGTTCTTCTTTCACTTTCTTCTTTTACACTTAGCATTATTGAATAATGAGATTCAAAATTGACAGATATTATCGATGAGTCAACCTAAATCCCATTTAACCGTTTTCATACTAGAAAAAATCCATTGACAAATAAGTACCTGTATCTATTGCTGTGTGTATGTATTGGTAACATCAACAAGGAACTCATCGTCTTCCGAGTGTGGTTACGCCACTTTGTATGCGTCTCCTTGTCCCACATACCTACATTGAATACAAATCTGAATGTTCAACGTTATTGTACTTATCGTCTAACATTCTAACATTGCACTCATAATATACACTGTTTATCAGTAATATAAATGTATGTATTCCCGTAGCCCCCGGATTCCAAAGTATCCTTACCTAACGGAATCACTAACCACTTAAATTAAATATATGTTACTTATTAAAATATAACAACAGTTAAAACTTCTTATTAATAATATAATAATAAGTAATTTTGAAGAAAAAAAATTAACAAGACATTACATATTATGTAGTATAATATGTGATATAACATTTAATTTTTTTCTGTATTTAGATATGTAATATATTTAAAACTCTGAAATACGATTGAGAACGCTACTATTTAGATCGTTATTTTTGGGGACACGATTGAGAACGCTAGACTTTTTTTTCCAACATTGCCAAATTTAAACGAGCGATAATTTGTTGATATTTATCGGACTTTTATCAGATTAACCGGATGTTATTATATAGTAACTTAGATGCCAGATTCGAGAGAAAGACGGTTAGGCATAACAGTCACTGTAATCGTCGCACAAACTATTCGTCAGTTTATAATATTATATGCTACGTAGCTTCTCGCCAAATAATGGGAAATAATGAAATTAAAATTATACAAAAATTATATTTATTACACTTTTTATGTATACATATTTTATTACATATTTTTATAAGTTCTAAATATTATAAAATTTTCATATATATTTATTGGTACCTCGGTTGTGCTCATTTGTATATAAGATTATAATTTATGACTTTTTTCTATAATATATATTTTACGTATACTGAATCTTTCAATAGCCAAATTAATGATATGGCAACGTTGCACGTTAATTCGTTCTCAATCGTATTCTTTTTTAGGGTTTTTTGGGTCAGTGGTAAGTTCTTTGTTAATTTTAAGTACTCTCAATCGTTCGGCCAAAAAGGTTTAACGTTTTCAATCATTCTAGAGCCATTTCAAAATGGGTACCTACTTATAATGAATTGGACCTATTAATTGGAAATCATTGGTAAATATTATCCTGACTACTAGTTGTATGTTCGAAAATCCATATGTTCAAATGCATTTTTGTTCGAATAATTATTATTGCTAAAAAAACAAACAAACATGTTTGTGTAAAATATTAAAATTATTTAAATGTAAGCAAATTTGTACTGATTTATATATATTTGTGTTAAAATTTTAATCGTATGCAATGCCTCTTAGAAACTCAATGCTATTTTTATCACTATTTTTATATCTTGAAACAATACTTTTAATTCTTTCTTCGTGTTGTTTTCGGTGCTCCTTATTTTTTTGGAAATTCCGCTTTAGTTAATTTTGTTGAATTAAACTATTTTTCTCATTCTGAATTTGTTGAAGAAGTGTTATGAATTCATATGAAAAATTCTTTGAAAATATCACCCTACTCCCTTTTCTGTAAGTGTAATACTACCCAATGGACCTATTGTATCTACATTTTACCAACGCTATATTACAATAACGCTGTTTACCCGCTAAACAAGGAAGTAAGTTTTTAATTAACAGAAAACATTTTGTTAATTGTAATTACCCTGGTGATACAACTGACCAAACCCTGCGAATCGTCATTTAGTGGCTAAATGGCCAGTTTAACATCGTTTGTTTCAGTTCACGGAGATTCCGTTTAATTTTATAACCAAGGTCATAAATGACCAAAAAACATATTTAGGCACGTTTTTGTTACGACATCGAACTACATAATATACAAACGTCATTAGTCATTAGTCACAGTATACGTGGTACGTACGCTGTCTATTAATGTGGAATGTTACTTTATCATGATAACACTAACCTAAGTTCGAAAAAATTAAAGGAGAACATGTTTGTGCTGGATTCGTAAATAACAACAGTCATTTTTTATTTCTATTCTTTAACAATGTCGACCTACTAAATTATTAATTTGGGGTGTCGAATTCGTTACAAAATAAATGTCTTATTATTCGTAAACAAGTGGTACGACAACAATATCTCGTATCTTATTTATTGCCTTCGTTATAATATTAGCTTGTTGACTAGTAAAATAAATTATTGTTTTTCACTCGTTTTATTTACTCAAAAAATAAACTCAAACCTATTGACACAAATGGGCTTAACGACTTGAATGGAAATTGGGATAAAATTTATGAGTATTGTCGACAATATTCGAAATCCATAAATAGGTTTCAAATTCGATATTACTCAGACATTTTACTAATATAAAGTTATCCTTTTTTGTTTGTTATATTCATTTTACCGTTGTACATTATTGAGTGTATTATATAATATGTTTAAAATGTTTTGTAAATAATTTTCACTATTTAAAATGGTCTGTGGGAGTTATTTCGAAATGGTATTTATTAGTAACTTTAAAACCAACTATCCAAATGTCCCTATCGTAAATATTACATAATATGGTATCCAAATAGTTTTTTTAATTTAAAATATACCTAAAAATATATAACATATTAATAAGTTACATACCTAAGAATATGAATACACTTTGACTTATCGTGATAATCGGTTGTTTTTTAATTATCATTTATTTATTTATTTCATAGTTATTTTATTTTATTTGTGTATATATTTTTATAGTATTATAATTAAAATATTCACTTGGAATAATTGCATGCAGTTTTATATTTTTAGAAAACATATATCATACAATATTATTGGCAGATTCCTTAAATTGGTGATTTCGAATTTTTACAGACCATGAAAAATAAAAAATAAATACTTTGTTTATCACTATAAATTAATTCCTACGTTGTGATCAATGTAAAAACCTATTACTTTAACTGTAATATACCTTTAGGTATTTACGTTTAAAATGCTTCACTTTTAATGTCAATTAAAGACTACTCAGGAAAATGTTTAATTTTAAATTAATATAGAGAAATGAAATGACAACAGTACATTAAAAAAATAATAAAAACAACAATTTATATAAGATTATCAAGATAGTGTCATCTCTTATTCAACCATAATTGAATAGAAAACAAATCGATTGACCTATTTCTTTAATGTGTTTAGTCGGATAAAGCGAGTATATTATTTTTATTCCTGCAAATAAAATGCAAATTGTTACTTTTAATTTTTAATTATTTGCATTTTAATTAAATTGTTGAATGGCATAATTTATGGTTCAACAGCAGAATAGCACTTCGTAGATTATATTTTGGAAGATCATTTTGAGATTGAAGTTGAAATTGTGCTTTTTGCAAGTAACAAATAATTTGAGGAAAGCATATAAAAACGAAAATAAAAATAGTATTAAAGTATTAAGTTTGTTTTCCTTAGAAACGTATGTTAAGATATATTTATGTATACAAGATACTTTGCTATAAATATAAAAATAAATATTACAGTCAAATTTTATATTGCATTGAATGTTGTATTACATTTTGAATTAAATAGTATAATTTTAGTTCTTTGAAATACGATAAGCACCCAATGGAGAAAAATGCTATTTTAATAGACCATGCGCCTTTAGACAACCTCATCCGTACACGAAAGTACGATAGATCAATATAAACTATAAAGTACAAAGCCATATTTCAGTTCACATTTTTTCGTGGTATATAATAATATTTTAATGAGTCCGAATAGATATTTCTATAATAATGTGTGGTATCAGTTCATCATCTCGGAGAAAATCCCAAAAAATTTCAAATGTTAAGAACAACCAGATTCTGTGAGAAAACTGAAAATATTAGAATTGTTCGATCTACCTCTTTTCAGTATAATACACTGGCTAGTTGTAGCGGCCCGTGGAAATCTATTTTTTATAATATCAGTCAATTATTAATAAATCAAGACTCAAGATCCCATGCACGCTGTCTTGTCTCTGTCGTGTTGGTTTAGTCTCGATGTATAACATAATAACATTTAGATTTTAACTGGAATGATGAATGTACCAATTGGTTTTACAATATATAAGACGGTGGGTGAATACCGTAGTGTGCAGGGGCGAACGCAGGGGGGTGGAAGTTTAAACCCCCACCGAAATATCAGGAACAAAAACATATTGTCTATATTAAAGATATATTAAAGTTCTATAATATTGTAAACCGGCATTCATTGTAATAATTAATTAATATATATGTATGCATACTATGAAAAAGAGAAATAGTATATAATACGGTGTGAATAGTATGAAATTTATGAATATTTTATATTTTTCAAACCCCCCCCAGGAATTTTTTTCCTACGTTCACCCCTGGTAGTGTGTTTTTGTTCTGTTTACTTTTTGAAGCAGTAAAAATTTTACATTTTCCAACTTTGAGGGTGGTTTTTTGTAGTAAACTGGACCCAGTGGATCCAACTTGAGAGTTGGTAACACAAACCCAGTTAACGACAAAACTAATTTGGTGGAATTTAAAAATGAATTACAAAAATTACCTACTGCAGAATACTGAATTTTTAATTAAATATTTATCATAGGATATTCTGGACATGACATAATTGAAAAATGTTTTGACTCTTGTACTATTTATAAACTTTTCAATTTTAAAGTTCCTCTTAGTTGGGCTTTATACAGCAATAAAAAGACATAAAAAATAAATAGTTTGTTATTTTTTTAAGTGTGTTTGAAATTAATATGTATAAAATTCGTCAAAACCACGATAATATATAAATTATTTTTATTTTTATTTTTTTTTTAGGCTTTATAAAAAAGTATAAATTATTTTGTAGTTATAAATTTATAAATTTATAAGAATTTTGCTTCTATGGTTTGCACATTTAATACAAGGTTCCTGATAAGTTCTACTTTATGTTAACTGATAAGTTAAAGTTTTTCTTTTTAAATATTTTATGAACATATTTAATGCTCAATCGAAAAGCTTGAATACGCTACCTGAGGCTGGGAAGCTTACAATATAAGTTGTCTCGTAATATGTTTATAGATATATTTAATTGAATGTTCGAATAATTGAATATTTAAACAATACGAGTAAATTACGATCTTAGTTATTGTGTTTTGATTCCATAAAAATTTTATTTGGTTTTAACAGTGATATTTAACAAATATTTAAATTATTTTTGAGCTATTGATATCCCAATCATTATTCTACAATACTTTAGTACTTATAAAAGTAGGTAAGTAAGTAAGTTAATAACAGCTAGTTATGCGAGGCCATATGAAATAATGTTACAGTAATAGTTTTATATTTATTTAATACATTGTTTGTTTTTGATAAAAAGTATTTCAACTTATTATTAAAAAATAAATAAATCACTAATATCAATATAAAATATAAATATATAATAAAATATTTTTAGAAATGTAGGCTGGCAGTCTTATGTCTTCGTCTTTTGTATAAAATGAATTATCATTAAATTCAAGTTTAACACATCCATTAGTCGTTATATTGACCTATTCAATGACTAGGAACATTCAACACTTACTATACTAGATAGTGACGTACTAAGTTTTTTTCTGATTCATATTTAATATTTTTCATTGTTATAACTTTTATTGTATAATATATATATATAGTTCCAGAATTTAAAATTAACTATTCTGAATAAAATATATTAAAATACATTTTTTCGTGTTTCTTGAAAACCTGAAATGGATTACCCCAATTTCTATTGTTAATTTAATGCAAATATTTCTTATGCCGAATCTCTAATTTTCATTAATTGATTATTCTCATAGTTAGGTAAGTCTTAAAGTTTGTATGTAAATGAGTAGATTAATAAATATAGGCGACAAAGTGTAAGGACAAAAGATCAATCCTAACAAACGAGCCCTTTTAAGTTCCCTGAAATTAAGTCTGAAACTAAAACCTTCTTATGCAGGATCGATATGCGTAGGGTTCTGATTCCTACATGATTTTATCATAAAAAGATCATACAAACTAAACAAAACAAAATGTACATAGAAAAACAATGCATAATCACAGTTACCATTTATTTAGTTACCTACCTCATAAAATTAAGAAAAATAATATATAAATAATATATAAATTAAATATATAGACTGTACTTATAAATTATAATTATTCAAGTAAGAGTACCAAATTCGTTTAGTTGACAAAATTGTATTGTGATAAGAGTAACTATGCAAAATAGTTAGAACTTGTGATATCATTATTATGTCATAAAGCCAGATCATTATAATTGGCTAAATCATCTTTTGATTTAAATCATTATACTCAATATGAACTTGGTATGAACCCAAGTGCATCTAGCCATAATACAAGATTCATCGTCCTATTAAACGTCGTTAGGATGTAATAAAAATTGTCAATCATACCAACAGAGTTGAACAAACCGTTTTAGTATAAATAGTACTTATTACCTAAACATACAATTAGACATATCACATGTAATACATTGTACTTATTTTGCACAACCTAAATAATGGTTTTTTCAAATTAGTCTTTCACTGATATTAAGTGGAGAGGAGGAGTTAAGCCACATGACCCTCTCCGTAAAGGCCACTCGAGGATTTTAAATTCTCCTCTCCATGATTTGTATATAACTGCTACTGCAGCAGATGGTAATCATATATATATATATATATATTATATTTTCCCATGTTGAAGAATTAAAATGTATAATTATTGACGATTTTCGAATGAATATTTTATTCGTATCTGCACTTGTATCATAAGTATATCGGTCGTCACAAGGAGTAGGTGGGTAGGTAACGTAGAGTACGGCAGTTATAGCCTATAGATACATATTATTATATTATTTCATCCCAAATGTGTGCACTAATTGGGCACTTGGCCACTTATTTTTTTATTCTATAAAGTTATGTACTCTACGCATGCTCATCAACAATTTCATTTTGACAGACGCTGAACGACTATAATATAATTATTATTGGTCATACAGTACATAGGTGCATAGGTATAAGTATAAGTTATAGGTAAATAGGCACATATATTATACGTAGGTATTCGTTTCATATTTTTTTATTCAAGTTTTCATCCAAAACAAACAATAGTAATGATTGAATCCATTCTGAAAGATATAATATTATACTCACCGCATTGACTGTGATCGCGATTCATTGTATACAATTTTTTGTTGAACCTGTATCCCACGAGACATTACGGCTCTACACCTCATAAAATTATAAGTATTATAATTTATAGTAAAATTCATAATATTTTACGGATGTTATATATCGTATACACCTGTAAATAATGGCAAAACATATGTATGTACAGTGCTTATTGTGTAACAGAAATAATCATAAGCATCAGCACTGTGCAGGCTTCATTGACAGAGTATGGAAAACAAAAAATGAATTTAAGTAATTAATTTTGTTCTAAAATATACAAACATTTTTTTTTAAATATAAATTATTTTATTGAAAAATATTGATTAAAATAAAAATGGACCACGCTGTATGATATATAGTATATTTCTGTTATTTCTGTTATATTTACTGTAAAGGTTTTGTTCGGACCAGATGTAAATTGCAAACAAATACTCAATCGATGACCCTCTTTTTATCTTTTGTATGTATAAGATGCTCACTACTTTGGGTCCGAAAGTTTCATGTACAACACAAACTTTTTGAAAAGGAAATTTCATCAAACTTGATATTCCAGAAGAGAATAATAAAACGATTCAATATTTGACATACCTTGTAATTTATTATGAATTGTTTCTTAGAGCATGAAGAATATTTTCCATTTTGATGGTTTTGTCGAAATTTGGAAAATAATGATCTTATATCGTTGAGACGATTTTAGCTGGTGTATCATTGGAAGGAGATTTTCAGTGACCTGCCCCCCTCTCCCTCTATGAATTTGACAAACAGTCATATAGCTCGTGAGTCACGCGCGCACTACGCTTACCTCTACAGGTTATAATACTCATCCCGTGAGTTCCGGTTGCACGTACATATTATAACGAACCAAGTTTTTTTACAGACGTTTCGACCTACTTGCGGCGTCCCATTGTCGTCGACAATAATATTATTTCTACAACAGGCATACAGAGTTCGAGGCCAACTTTCCAACGGGCACCGTAACACACACACTCGCACAAACATATTATATATAGTCACGTGGCGTAACGGTGTGCTGTGTTATGCGCCGCCGGTAGTCTGTGCAGTATAATATTATATTACTCTGTAACTCTACAAACTAAATATTAATTATATTAATAACGAATCTAAAGAGTACTTATTTATAGTTAGAGGGGAAAACGTTCTAAAGAATATTTTGAATTGATAACGTTTAATGAAATTCTTTATACTACTTGGGTTAAAATAATATTTGTATTAGTTGCACGTGCGTATTTGGTCGTCATCACACGTCCGGCTCGGTTATGCAGCGTTACTGCTTACCAGGATATTACATAATTTATTAACTTTACGAAATGTAAATAACCAATAATTACAGATACGGTCATATGCATAGTCATTGTAAGTAGCCTAAATGATTTTAGGTGACACATACAAGAATTCGCATGATTGTGCATTGCATAGTCATAGACCATTGTTCTGGAACTTTTGATATTTAAAATATTGTCTGTAAAGTTGAGCTGTCAATATTCATCTGTAGCCATCCAGTAACTGTTAATTTTGTGTATTATAAATTATGATTGTAATTTGCATTATTCTTATTTATCAATAAATTGTTGTACCTATAAGATATTTGTAATTTTTTTTTTATTGATCCAAACATCGGTGACAAAGGTAGTTGTAGTTATTACATTAATTACAATTATTGTAATTGATTATTTATATTGATATGGAAGAATTAATGGACTTTATTTATTTTATTCAATTCTTATTTTTGAAATTTTTAAATATACTCAAAAACCATTTTTTTAAAAATTCTATTGCAATTGTTTGTACTATTTAAAATACCAGTGTCTAGAATGTCCAGTGATGATACAAACTTCTGTTTTTCAAACGAGAACTCCCTTTTTTACTATAAATTACTTAGTGAAAAATTGTTCGAAAATTATTGTTTACCTTATAACTAAAAATTTGATCGAGTAGGTAGTTAGGTATTATCTGTGTGACTTAAAGTGCTCTTTAAGTGTCAGAATATGCATATGGCCCATAGAGAATCTAAATTTACGAGAATACCAGTATACTTAAAAACCATATTATATTCATACTACTAAATAATAATAATTATAGTCACGTGACTAGTGTACAATCTATTCTGAAATAGGCCACATAAAATGTGAAACTGGTCTAGGTTAAAAACAAAAATTAAGCTAAAAATGATACATTTTTTACCACTGTTTTCAGAAAATTTGCAAATGACATTAGAAATTTCAAACTCCACTAAGTGTCTATCATAAATACCTATCCGAAAATGTTTGGTGCGAGATATATTTAAATATTCTACAATTGTACGAAATACGCTTAATAAACCTCTAGTAGTAAAATCATGATTTCCTTTCAATAAATCAAAATATATACAATTAGATTATGTATTACGTCCTCTGAATAAAGTTCCATAAAAATGTGAAATTATTATTCATCGAAGCGAAGACGTTGTTGTTCGCGAAAGACGTCTAAAGTGTTCCTAAATGTGAGAGTGCATATTGTGTTTTAGAGGTTCATCGTCTATTTTACGAGTAAATACATTTAAGTCAAAGTTACGAGCACAGGAAAAAAAATAGACAAATAAAAAATTACTCATTCGAAAAAAATCAATGTTTTATTTTTTGTAAACGTGTGTTTGGCAGAAATGTTTTTTTGATGTTTTTCATATTTTGTATAACACTTTCATTAAATATAATAAATTGGTAAAATAGATACAATGTGAGTCGGTGTTAACTATACTATAATGGTGTATTTCTGGAGACATTTGGATGTGACATAATCATAAAAAAGTGTATTATTTTTCATATTTTTTCAAAAGCGAAAAGTTTTTTCAGAAATATTACGCGTGAAAGCAGAACTAACTTCAAGAACTTTGTCGTCTTTCGATCGACCCAAATCTTACATTGTTATAAAAACGTCTGTATTCGATTTGATGGAAAAAAAATACATAATTGGATTTCTATTTTCGTATTTTTATTAGGTGTCTGACTCAAACAGTGTTTATAATTAATTCTATAATTGACTATGGTGTTGAACTCAAAAAAATACATTATGTAAAGCTATATTTATTTATTTTTTTGTATTTTTCATTTCCATCGTAGATCGTAAATGCACATAAATATTTATACTTTTCGGTATATTTTGTGATGTTTGTCGGCCAAAGCCAAACGATTAAAACTAAATAATAAACGTCACACGGAAACACTTTATATTATGTCCTTAATTTCCGGTTTTATTGTTTTAATACAACGTTATCGGGACAATGCCATGGTGCCATGGTAGTGGACCGTATACTGGAGAATATATTATTATTATCATTGCTTTCCCTATCTATTTTTTTTTTATCACCTGACAGGCCGACTTAATTATTATAATACTTTGGCAAAACTATCACGTACGCACAAACAAATAACAATGTAGAAGAGATATTTTAACAATATAATTATGTTGACGGTTACACAACATATTATATTATTTGAATATACGTTGAATTAATCAGTACGATTGTACTCATGTAATAATAAAACATTTTACGTCCTACTAGTGTCGTATATAAAATTTTCAATTAGTCTGCCTAAAGAATATTAAAAAATATGAATTCAATACATTTTATATGTGTTTCCGACAGAAGCATAATTTATCGTTTCATCAACTGAATTATATTATTTTAATACGATAAAATCACTGTATTACTGTGATTTCTGTAATCGGTGGCGTTCTATTGGTAAAAACGAATCCGGTGCGTGATGTGTACACCAACACTTTTTCCTAAAATAAAGAAACACACCCTTCGCCGTCCCTCTGCATGACGGCGGCGGTGCACGTGAGAATTATTACATATGTTCTACCAAACAAATAACAATGATACACCATTATTTCAATTTTCTTATTACATTATCACAATTGTTGACGCTTTCTTTGTCGGTAATCGGTATGACTATTATTTTTTAAATTACCATTTCGATTCGTTCGAACACAATAAAAAACCATCGCAGTATGTATAAGTGCCCAAACATTCTGGAAATTTCTTACTTTTTATTTAAGTATGCTTGACCGACATTCAAGTATTTTTTTTATTTGAAACATAACTTTTGATCAAACTATCTCATCCGATTTTTCATCGATTTGCCTTCGACACCTTGACTACGTTTTACGGATATGAATTTTGCGTTTTGTTATTTTTCACTATGTATTTTGTTTGTTAAAACATTACGCATATAATGATACCATAATATTATACATTATAGCCACCTTATTTGAATTGATAAAATCCATATTATATACATACCTAATGGTTATTATCAACTGTATCGTTTAATTTTTATTGCGATTTTCGCTAACCGTTTTTGTAAAAGCTTCCCCTGTGTTGTATTTACACAACGTCTCTTTAATCTAGAGAAAGCCGAACGCTAATGGTCTTTTTACTTGTTAAGCTTAACAATTTTCTAACAATAAAAATGTATTTCCATGCTCAGATTCACACAATTCTGCCTTCGTTTTTCTACAATTTCACGATAGAGTATTTTTGAATAATATAATATAATAACACGCTGAATGTCTGAACTAACGTGAATACTAAATATTATCATTATTCCAGATATTTCCCAATATTTGCCTTATAATACCTTTAACTAAAATAATATTATTCAACAGTATTATATTCTTACGCAACATGCTATAATGAATAATGATAGATCAGCGTTGAAAAGTTAAGTAGAATTTTAGGTCATTGCAAATAGGTGTGATATACGAATACTATACATGTAATATCTACAGTTGTTTTTATGAATTAAAGCAGAACTTACACTGATCTACATTTCACATAACAATGAACTGCAAAAAAATGTTAACTTGTAACCTAAAGCACGCGGTTTGGTTCATGACCGCTATTTAAAATTTAAAAAAAAAATTACACATTAAACTGTCATAATATTTTTGATTATTTTATATCGCAATAATGGTCGTCGTTATAGACTCATGTTGTTTTAATTACAAAATCAACCAAGTCGACGACAGAAGTTTAGGACAACGAGTTTACATTTAAGATGTGTGACTGTTGGAAAATTTGAATATATTTATTGTAATTTATGGCATAAAGTACCTACATGGGGCCAACATTTTGATGGTCTGTCGCCATTGCAGTACCTATATCCACCATATTGCAATGAAAACGAAACTAGGAAATTTCGTGCTGAGGCTAATCGTCTTTTCCGTGTAATATGTACCTTTATATTAGGCTACTTAACGGGACTGTTAAATGTGCCTCCAGACAAACGCCGACAGTAATAAATTGTATATGTACCGTTTGACAGTGTATGAACACGACGTAGGTATATCACTAAGGTGAAAACACACTCACATATACGTATAAACACGACAACGACTGGTTTTCCGTTTGCCGGCAACAGATGCTGTAATGTACATACGAAATAAAAATGAAATAAAATTCGACCTTTATCGCAACTTGGAAGTAATTTTATGCGACTCGCAAATAATAACTTATAATAAACAGGTTTTACGATTAAAAAAACATATTGTAACTATAGATACCTACTGTAAATAAACAGATAACGCGTATATTGAGTTTTGAATATCAAATACAATTTTTGTAATAGCAATAAAAAAATCTTAGTTATTATATTGTATAGGGCTACAATATCTTTATAATTTTTATTAATATTCACTTATATATAAGAAAATCTAAAATTGTTTTAAATGTTCACTATACTTCAAGTTTACTCATAAATGAAATCTAGGGTTTTCAAAAATTTAATAAATATGAAATTGTGATAAGCGTTTATTTCATAGTTAAATATTCAACTATTTTATTTGATCTATATAGCCAAGTGATTTATAGGGTTTATCTGGGAATTTGAAGTTAGTTCTAATTGTCAAATCCTTCAGCTACATCCTACTGTATACAACGTATATTATGTACAGTTAAAAGTCATTAAATTCGTAAATACAGTGGACTCTCTGTAACTCGAACCTTTTTTTTTTTAATTGCTTTTTATTAAAAAATAATTATACAAAAAAATCAAAAATTGATAAAT
>PVMI01085279.1:0-11926 GCA_008528875.1 Aulacorthum solani
CCCCCCCAATTTGGCTGTCTATGTGGTAATAAGGATTATTAAAGAATATTAATTATTATTATTATATTTTTTAAAGCCTAACAACAGCCGCTATTTATAAAATTATTTGGGTAGGTAATTACTTAAATTACATTAGATGTTTTCAAATATTCATATTCATAGAAATTAATAAAAATAATAATATGTTTGTGAGATTTAGTTTAGGCATTACTTCATAGTTTTTTTGTTTTCAGCCTTGTTCAGACAATATGCTGAAGCCATTCCTGGTGGCCAAACATGTAATGCTCTGTCTCAAGCTGCCAAATCAAATCAAATGTATATTGTTGGTGGTTCAATCCCAGAGATATTTGACGGAAAAGTTTACAACACGTGTACGGTTTGGGATTCTAATGGAGATTTGATAGCCAAACATAGAAAAGTACTATTTATATTTTAGAAAATTTCATAGTTCAATGATCTTCATAGTGCAATTAAACTGTGGTGACTGATGACAAAGGTTAAACTCCTAAAATAAATAATTTGACCAATGTTATGTTAATTAATATGTATCAATAATAATTAAACCATCCGTTAGCAACCATTACATAATACAATAATGAATACTCTTTAGTACCTATTTTATCACCGTTTCATTTTTTGTGAGAGGTCCAATAAAATGCATCAGGCTAGGCGTACCTATTTGCCAAACATTTTTTTAAAACTTATTTGATTGACGAGAAATTAGAAAAAAAGTATCTTTAACTTATAAAAACAGTATTGCAAATATTAATAAATACCCCGGGAGTATTACTCCCATTAAAATAATAATGTTAATAAAATGTTACTTTTTGAGATTGAATTTGATGCTCATAATATATATTGAATATTCTATTTAAGTATTAAAACAGCAGAACTAATACATGGACATATTTTCAGGTGCATTTATTTGATGTAAGCATAACTGGTAGTACTTGCTTCAAAGAATCTGATGCCATGTTTGCAGGCAATACACTTAATACGTTTCAGTTAGGAAAATTTAAGATTGGGCTAGGCATTTGTTATGATATACGATTTTCAGAGATGGCAGCATTATATCGAAAAGAAGGTTTGTTATTTAGCTGAGTTAAAAATTATCATTAAGGTTGCTATTATTATAAACAATTTTTGGTTTAAGGATGTGATATGTTAATATACCCTGGTGCCTTTTGTACGGAGATCGGACCTTTACATTGGAGTTTATTAACTAGATTTAGAGCAATGGAAAATCAAGCATTTGTAGCTGTTGCTTCTCCAGCCAGAGTTACTGACTCCAGTTATGTAGCATGGGGTCATTCAATGATTGTGGATCCGTGGGGTAAAGTTTTGTGCGAAGCTACAGAAAAGGATATGGATTTATACACAGATCTTGGTAAATATAGATGCTAGATAATGTTAATTGTTCTTGTTCGATCATAATATATTTAATGGGTTGCAGACTTTGGTATACGAGAACAAATAAGGCAGCAAATACCCACAGAATATCAGAGAAGAACTGATATATATGACACAATTTATATTCCAAATAAAATAAATAATTAATGTTATCTGTTTATGTAAACCATTTATTAATGACCTGAACCTAGCTGAGACGATATTTGAAGCACTACAATTAATAAATGGTTTTTAAAATAATTCAAATAATATGTTTATTGAATGTAATTAATGTACTGTACAACTTAATTGACTTCAATTTAAAAAAATAAATCTAAATTTAGACTTAAAATTCTAATTTTAAATATTTCAAGTAATTTGTCTATTGAGACTCAATAAGTACAAAAATATCTATAATATATTATAAAAAGTCATTCAGACAATGTTTTGAATAAGTGTTATTGCATTATTTTTTTTGATTAAATAATTAATAAATATCATTGTAATTTGTTTAATATTATTCCCCATTCTATGGGAATAATTTCAAAAAGTAAAGTTAAAAAGCTGACGAGTGTTTCGTTAAAAACGATTTTATAACTACTAACTGTTAAATAATGTCTAGTAACAAAAAAGTAATTTTGATGGTATTTCATTTTGCTCAGATTTTTGTATAAAATTAAAATAGACACTCGTCAGAACAGAATTTGTGTAATATACTTTAATTTGACTGTAAAATTTTCGATTACCAACTAGGAAAACAATTAAAAGTTGTTTTTTAAGCTCAATGAGTTTGTTATACACTTAAGAAGTAACACAAGTAATTATAAATTTAAATAATTTTAACTTGAAAACTTTTTGGTGTATGCATTCATTGTATTTTTAAATATGTGAATAAAAATATTATTGTAATATAAACAATATTATACTTCAGTGAATAATAAAATAAAAATAGCATGCATAAAGAGTACAACAAAGTAGGAAAACAAAATACTTTTTTAATTTATAAATATATAAAAATAAAATCAAACTTTTGTCCTTTAAGAACTAATAATGATAAATGTCATAACTTAACAATCAACAACTGAATTCTTAATAATAATATTTACAAAAATTTAACTTTTTACAAAATAAAAATAATAGTAAATGCATAGGCCGGACCACAGTAATGATTGATATTATTTTTCAATTTTCATATGAAGTAACATTTGTTAATATTATTTGACTTTTAGTTGATATCAAAACATTGCTACGTTTTTAACAATAGTTGAAGAATAAAACACTATTGACAATAAATATAATTAAATTTATTGTTTATATACTTTAAAATTTAAATGTGTGTAGGCCACAACCTTCTTTTTGAAACATCAAAGTTCTAAATATGTAATTAACTAATAACATTCAATGTTTAGTTAATAATATTATTGTTTAATAATGCTGTTCAGATGTATCGCCTTGTTGACTTCCAATGTATCGAACAATAGTTTCACCTAAATTTTAAAAAATATCACACATTACTTAATACAGTAAACAAATAACTAACTATGCAATTTTATTTTTACAGAGTGTATCATAAAGATCATATTCAAATATAATTTCTATGTAAAATTTGTTAGATATTTATGATATACACATATAATAGTCAGAAAAAAAACCTTTGAAGTTATCGTCATACTTTTACACTGTAACAGTTTTTGAGAATAATTTCCTTTTTAGGAATGATAATAATAATATTATAAAAATGTGTGCTGTGTAGTTATGTGTTAATATTGATAGACTTTAAGAGGATGCTACACCCTCATGTGTTGTCTCCGTCTTACAAACGTAGAACATAGCAAAAACTGTACTGGTGCAGTACAATTTTTCTCCCTCAGTATTTATAGTAAAATTATCAAAACTCCACAATGAATAGGTAAGAACTTTATCTGTATCATAACGTTGTTATTTTTTTGATAGCACAAATCGATAATTTTTTATTATAAAATGAAAAAATAAAAAATAATTTTTTTTTCTTAAATTAATAACTTTAATTATATTTATTTTATCAAAAAAAAAAATAACGACACCAAGATACAGACAAGTTCTTACCTATGCGTTGTGGAATTATGATAATTCTACCATTAATACTGAGGAAGAAAAATTGTACNNGTACAGTTTTTTTGCTACAATTATTTTCTAATAAAAAGCAATAAAAAAAAAGTACAGTTTTTGCTATGTTCTACGTTTGTAAGACGGAGATAACACATGCGGATGTGGCATCCTCTTGACAGAACAAATGTTGGGTTGGAGAGGTTTAGTGTTAGAATAAATCGACTTGTACATTTTAAAGGTAATCATTTAAGGGGCCTCCTTACTATTGGATTCTAAGGAAAATTTTATCGGCAATATCTTATACATTCAGCAATTAGCCTTGTCTTTGAGTTAGATGTAAATAATCGTTAGTAGTAGCACGGAGAGGTAACAATTTTGTGATCCAGAAAAAATATTAATTTTTTACATAAACAGACAACTATAATACAAATAATACATCTAAATGATTACATGGATTTGCATTTTGAAAAATATTCTAATTTTCCACAGCATGTACAAAAGTCAAATGAGGCATATTTTTATGATTTTTGTTAGTTGATTAAATATTTAAGTTTGAGATTTTGCCAATTTTTGAAAATTATAATAACATTTGTTGCGATCTAAATTGCAACAGTTAAAAATGTGGCTCGATCGTACCCTTGTACATATTACAGAGAATCCAATTATTTTTTCAGAATAGAAATCAATATAATTGTCAATACGTATCGCTGGAAATAGAAATAGTAGTTTTTGATGAAAAAAAAACGAGCATTCATGAGGCCCCTTCACAACATATAAATTTTCAAGAGTTATGAGTATGTAGAATATTGCAATTTAAAATTCTAAAAGCTCGTCAAAAAATAAAAAAGTAGTTAAAAACCCATATACAAACACAGATTACATTTTTATGCTTAAGTTGGATCATAGATATATACAAACAAGTATCCCCAAAATGTCATGCTTTTAACAAACAAAAATGTATTGCTAAAAACTTGTGAATACTAATCTATACAATTGTTATAATATACCCAAATATATCTTGTAAAAAATGTTATTCAATTTCTTTTGTATTTAATACTTAAAAGGTTTTTTTTTATTATTTATATATAATATTAAAATATAACCAAGCTGTCGTATAAGCGTCAATGTTTCCTGATGCCTCCGTTCTTCTGCACGCTCTTGGTTTGCTGCAATTTTTAATAACGTCTTTTCTTTTTGGTTGGCAATCTCTCTTAGAGTCCTTGTCAACAATGTGTCTTGACTAGTATCAGGCTCTTTAGGTTTAGGAACTATTTTTGGCTGCTTGACAACCTTTCTTAATGTTTTGCCATCATAAACATGAGTGTTAAATTCAGTTTCATATAAATCTGGATAAAAAATTATTAGCATTAATGTAATTGATGTAATAACAGTGCCCAACGGTTAACTTACTATCAACAAAATGTGTATCACAGTTTGAATTATCACTGTTGTTTAAATTATCATCTATAACTATGTTATTCATGGACATATCATTGTTTAATCTGTTCTGTTTAAAATTTTTTCTTCTGAATATGGTTTTATATCTTTAACATATATTTTATTTTAAATTAACTAAACTATTATTATTTGATAATTCACATGACATAACAATATTAAGTAAAGGTACCTATTTAAACATTGCTCAGCCGTTCTAGTGATATTTAGTATATTGTTTATAGTATTTGCAATATGCTCAAACATTTTTAATTTAGTTCTGAATGTTCTCTCTAGTCCAACTTTGGAAATGTTCTTCCTGTACATTTCCATTAGTAGCTTAGTATCATCATCACCCCATTCATTCATAGATTTCACTGTACATTGACCTAAAAAATCAATAATTTACCTAATGATTTCTTGAGCACTTACAAACATGTCAGATTAATGTCTCTTAAAAGTTAAAAATCATGACCAAATCAAAAAAATATATATTCTTGATTGTAGAATGTTACCATTAGTTCCAGAGTTCTGTCCATTATAATCATGGTCTGCTGACACTGAAGCTGTAACATCATTTTGTAATCTTTCCTCTTCATTTAATCTCTTTTCAACATTTGATCGAGATTTTTGTAATATTGAACATCCAACTTTTCGTTGATTTACAACCGTTTTATACCTAAACAAATAAATTTAGTTCTTCCATACATAACACAATAAAATTCTATGATTAAAAAAAAATACTTATACCTATTTTCACATTGATGAGCACTTCTGATAATGTTTAATTTAGCAGATATTGTTTGTGCTATACATTTGAACATTTCTCTTTTACTTTTAAATTTTTTCATTGGACCTACTTGAGTAACATTTCGTTTATACATATCCAAAAGAATCTTTGTTTCATATTGACTCCATTCTCGGCAATTTCTTTTACCTTAAACCAATAAATATTTTTTGCATTTTAAATATAACCTCTTCAAATGAGACATTTGAATAAAATACACAATTTTAGCTGTTTAGAATATGTGTAACATAATTATATTATAACTTTAGAATAGAAGTTGTACACTCTTTCGATTTTAATGACCTGTAAACTCTTCTAGGTCTATTATGTACTACTTGAAAGCTGAAGGGCGGAGGGTACATTTAATAACTTTGTTTATACATTTTAATTTGGTACTTATAATAATATGAATATACAGATTTCAAAAAACTTAAGGTTTCTATTGTTAGGTCTGTAAAGTCTATAATTTTATAACAACTTGGAAGTGTTGAAATATTTCCTTCATGCAAACATAATGTTGATCCAGGAGAGTTTACTAATTTTAAAATTGGGAGAATTACCACCATTCTTCTAGAAGTTAATGTTTTGATATGTATTTTGCTTCAATTCATTTAATTAAAAGATAACTTAAAGTGCACGTGCATTTTTAAGATACATTTAAAATAAAAAAAACTAAATTAATCACATATAACTTTTTTATGCATACTTTAATGCATTTTTCATGATTTTCAATGAAATAAGTTCCACGCCCTACCTACTTATTATATTACATTTTTACATAGGTTACTTCTGATTGAGAACTATTAAGAATGATGTTTTAAAGAACAATTTTAGACTCGAACACTTAAGAAAATCAGCATCTAAAAAAATGTATTTAATGGAAACATTAAGTAATGAATGTTAACACGTTCTCTGTAGATGATGCCAAATAAGACATTTAATATTGTTTGTATATGATGAATGAAGACAGTATTAGTTTCATGACTCTTGAACCTTGTTGTTAAAAATGCACTACAATTTACTCAGACTCACAATTAGTTTTTTGTTAGCTACTCCTAATAGTATTATTTCATGAGCAAGTCTTAGGCACGTAGGCACATTGATATTTTAATATTTTATTTTTAAGAATTTTTTTTTAATCTGATCAGTGTCATAATAAATAATAATAATACTCAAATAAGATCTGCAACAAACATGTTGGGTAAATAATAATAATAATTTAATACAATTACGAGATTCTTCAAGAACATCAGTTTCAAGTTGCAGTGGTTCATCTTGAATAATATTATTTTCATATGGTTCAAATGGTTCTTCAATGACGAATATATCTTTAGAATCTGAAAATTCAAATAAAAAATGTACTTGCTAGTTGTCGCATAGGATATAATATAATACAACCAATTTATTTACCAATCTCAGTGTCTCGCTTAACTAGATTTCCATTGCACACGTAATAAGTATCCATGATGAGAATTCATAAATCTGATAATTAATCCAATATTAACATGACCTATAGCAGTAGACGTTTAAATAAAAAAATTGAAATCTCGACAAAATTTAAAATTTTCTTTAGCGTTATCAAATGAACACTGAAGAGTGAATATATACCTATTTGGTTCGAGTTATCATAGAATAAATTCTGTGGCGTAAACATGTATACACAGATAAAATATACTATGTTATTATATCTATTCACGAATATTATTATCCCGTATCATAATATTATTAAATTTCAGTGATTATGTACAATTCGCCTTAACACCAGCTTATTGCAGCAGCAGGCAGCTCCTAGGAGTGTGAACATTTGAGGTTATATTTGAAAAACGTTGCGTTTTCTTATCAGCGGTTTCGATATCCTTGTAAAAATTATTCTCATTAATCTCATTCATTCTAAAAATTTTTATTATTTAGTGTTTTTTTTTTTTTTTTTTTTAATTTTTGTTTTTTCCAAAAATTGTTTTTTTTTTTTTTTNNTTTTTTTTTTTTGTTTAATTTTTCTTTTATCCTTTTTGTTTTTCGGTCCCATAATCCTGTATTAAATTTCTTACACTTAACTTAGTTTACAACGTTTCATCCATCATGAGTAAATTGCTGTTCATTCGAAACATTCGTGGCCTAGACGAACCTTCTCTTAGACAGATTATTAACAGTAAGAATTTGCCTTGTGGTACTATAATGTTTAAGTCTGGTGGAGCATGTGCAACGGTTGACTTTATGGAACCGTCCACTGCCGAGTATGCTTTGACACAGCTTAACGGTAAGTGTTTTAAATTTGTAAAAAAACAAGTTTGATGTAACTTTCTTTTAAATAATTTATAGGTATGCCGCTCCAAGATCAAACCCTTGCTGTGGAACCTTACAATGGATTGCACAGTCAAATGGTGAAAAAAGCAAGGTAAGTCATAGTTTTATTAAACTTATTAGGCGTGGTCATCATAAAAGAAAAATACCTATTATTGTAATTACAGTGATATTATTGTGATAATAATATCCACATAATAATCAACTGATATGGTTGATAATTATATCAACCACCATTTTATATATTCATATTATTATGTAATATTTTCAATATTTTAAACTTTATTAACTATTATTGATTTATTCTAAGACTATTTTTAGCATTTAATTGTCTGTATTATATTGCAATAAAATTATTTATCTACCTATTTCACTATATGGCATGTTTAGTGTATTCCTTAAGTAAAATGTAATTACTCTGAAACCAAACATTTTTTTTTCTCAACAATTTAGACTATAAAAATGTTTTTTTTGTTAATGCATTCTATATGTGGAATTTTATAAAAAATTAATTAATCAGAAAAAAAGTCTTATGCAAGCATATTAAAGTGTAATAATATCAATTCTTCTCATCTGTATATTTTACATTGATTGAAGTTCTAGCTAAATATTATACACATTGTGCATGTCAAATATTAAAAATCCACAGAGTTTGGTTGGGATTATAAAATAATCTGGAAATATAAAAATTAAAAATTAAATAATGCAATAATAAGCACAAATATTTTGTTTTATCTTAAATTAATATTTTATAAATTATTAAATATTATTAATTCTTGAACGTCAACAGTAAAAAAGAAATTGATTTAAACTTCCAAGTATCTACCTAACATTGAACATTATTATGTGTCACACTTATAGCTTAATGAGCATGTAATACATTTAACTAATTACTATTTTAAATAATAGAATTAAAAATTAAAATTCTAGATTGAGTTGTATATTTTTAAATTAAACTTGAGACTTTAATTGTTGTTTTTATGAATAAACAAATTTTGAATTTATATGTTCAGGTAATAGGTAGTTATACATTAATTTTACTTTTATTCGGGTAATAAGTTAGGTATTCAATATTTAAATACCACATACTTAAAAAGTTAAAATCTCAAATTTGAATTGTATTTTCAAGCACAGTGTAGGATAGTGTATATTATTTTAAATATTAAAGTAGATCTAAGTATTCACCTTAATTTTAATCATTAAACCAGTTTAAAATGTTTTGTTTAACTGATATTTGAACATGGATTTTGTAACTAAGCATCAGTTAATCAGACTCAGATCAAACCAATGAGGTACTAGAAAATTACAATGAGCAGCACCAACTTTTAGCTGATAAAAATAGTATTAGCACTAAGCAATAGTTATAAAAAATAGTTAACAAGATGCTATGTAGTATGTATATACATTTCTTTATCTCATTTAAACTTTAATGTTAATTAAAAATGGTTCAGTTTATTTATAGGTACAAATGTACAATCCTTCTTTATTTTCTAAGTGGTTGGTAAGCTACATGTTTTACCTTTTTACTGATCAATTTAAGTGCTTTCCGCATAAAAGTCAAAAGATGAAACAATTATAAAAATCCTACGTTGTAAATCCTAAATCTTCCATGTATATTCAACACAAGTAATAAATAAATTTATAAATAAAAAAAATTTAAATTGTAGGTATAATTTGCACATTTATATGAATCTAGTTAATTAGACAGTACTACAGTTCTACAATAGACACCATGGGCTTTCTTGGGTGTCGGAAACTGGGTGTTTTTAGAATAAAAACCTGTTTCATACGAAAAGCTCTCTCGCCCTGTAGAATAGTAAGATTTCGTTAAAAAAATTTTTAATTTAAAATAAAAACATTTTTCAAGTCGGATCAAGGTTTGATTTTCAAGATTTTAATTATAAAAGTTAAATGATGCATTTGAAATATGCACAATATCTTACGTTATCTTTCAAAGTATTTTTCTAGCACTATATAATGTGTAAAATAAAAATTTGAGCTTTGATCCGACCTGCAAACATTTCTTATCTTTTAGATTAAAAAAAAAATAAGCAAAATCTGACATATCAGAGTGGCGGAAAGTTTTTCCTGTAAAAGGATTTTTGTTGATATAATACACCGTATCAAACTAACCTTAGAAGGTATTGGGCAGTAGATCAGTGAATAAGTATTATAATTAAGGTAGCAAATAAAATATAAAATAAAATTTTATAATTTTATAGAATTGCGGAAAATTTGAAAAACTTGCTTCGACTCCATTAAGACGACGCCCCCACGGGCATTACAACAAATCCGTCTTACAATTAATATACAACATATCAAATTTTTAGCAAAATTACAATGAAACATTTTACTCAGTAATTTCTAAAATTAGGGTGTATCACCTCTTATAAAATTTAAAGGCAAGAATATTATCGAGAGCACCTCGGATGGTTTTATTGATATTATTATTTTTAAGTAAATTACGTATGTTCATTTTAAAATGTGTAAAAAAAATAATTTTTAATATTTATAAAATCTTCCAAGATGCCCTATTGCCCTAGATAATATTCTTGCCTTTAAATTTTATGAGATGTGAATGCACTCTAATTTTAGAAATTACAGAGTAAAATGTATTATTGTGGCCATATTTAATTTGCCATATTGTACGTGTGCAAGGTGGAGACAATAAATGCCCGTGTGGAAGTCCTCCTAAGGAAATCATACTCTTGTTTTTAAGGAGTTATGAATAGGCAATTTTACCATAAAAAATTATTAAATTAATAACAATTAAAAACATTGACTATTAGAGTAATTTGTTATGACTTTTAGTTATTGTCTAAGTCTGTAATTATTTAATCAATATAGAAAAACAATTTGTCATGGTTTCCATTCAAATTGTAGTCATAATATAAGAAATTAAAACTGTTGTATACAACCATAAGATTAAAGAAAAAAAGGGAATTTGTATAATACTGGATGTGTGGATGTGTTTAGTGTGCTTCGTCTCTATTTATGTAGGTAATGGTGTTCTAAATTCAAATTCGATGATAAATCGAAAAAATACGATTTACCAATTTTAAGCATATGTTTTAAAATTATTTATATTTATATCACAGCAGAGTGAACTAATTCTAGCCAAAAACATCAAATATATACATATATATGATTCTTAAAATTGTATGTCATGTATTATCAACAAGTTACTTACCGACTAGTCGGTAATAAATTGGTTGGAATTAGTCGAAATATTTTAAAAGTTTCAATTGTGTATAAAAAATAATGATAAACTTAATTGCGAATAGTTGTAGCTATAATAAATATATTTTCGATGTACACAATTTTTATTTTAAAGATTATCTAATTTTGTTAAAATTTGAACTTATTATATAAAATAATTGTGTCTTTCTATAAATATGATTCGATATTCTTAAATCGTTCTAAGAAAAATGTTTAAGAAAGCTTGTATCTTTCTTAAAATGTCACGCTTTTTGTCTGAGAAACAAAAATGTTATCACAATAAATCAAAAAAAAAAAAACTAAAAAATCATTAGACAATTTCAAGTGCATATAAAAAGACTTAAATATTTAGTAAAAATGTCAAGTTTATGGCTACTCCTTTCTGAATTAATGAAATCAAAAATATAAATTGATTTTATCAAAAATAGCTATTTTGAATCTGCTGTAAATATTTTTTATTTTCCCTCGGTTTTTTGTTAGTTTTTCCCAATCGTCAAGAAAATTACGGAGATTTTTCCACTTTTGACCCTTCAAAGTACTAAATAGAACAAATTTATCATACAAAATACTTTTAATTTTGAAGTTTGAAGCTATGTTTCTTATTTATAATGTAACAAAATGTCATCAGTTGAAATAAACGCATTTCAAAACCAATATATTTTATAGGTATAGATTCATTCTTTGATCCTCTCAGAATATCAAATTGTC